>JAABOM020000002.1:11367302-11434032 GCA_011800125.2 Solanum clarkiae
GTCGTTGTTGTCGTTGTTGTTGTCGTTGTTGTTGTCGTTGTTGTTGTCGTTGTTGTTGTTGTCGTTGTTGTTGTTGTTGTTGTCGTTGTCGTTGTTGTTGTTGTCGTTGTTGTTGTTGTTGTCGTTGTCGTTGTTGTCGTTGTCGTTGTTGTCGTTGTCGTTGTTGTTGTTGTTGTTGTTGTCGTTGTCGTTGTTGTTGTTGTTGTTGTTGTTGTTGTCGTCGTTGTTGTTGTTGTTGTCGTCGTTGTTGTTGTTGTCGTTGTTGTTGTTGTTGTCGTTGTCGTTGTTGTTGTCGTCGTTGTTGTTGTTGTCGTTGTCGTTGTTGTTGTTGTCGTTGTTGTTGTTGTCGTTGTTGTTGTTGTTGTTGTTGTTGTTGTTGTTGTTGTTGTTGTTGTTGTTGTTGTCGTTGTTGTTGTTGTCGTTGTTGTTGTTGTTGTCGTTGTTGTCGTTGTTGTTGTCGTTGTTGTTGTCGTTGTTGTTGTCGTTGTTGTTGTTGTCGTTGTTGTTGTTGTCGTTGTCGTTGTTGTTGTCGTTGTTGTTGTTGTTGTTGTTGTCGTTGTTGTTGTTGTTGTTGTTGTCGTTGTTGTTGTTGTCGTCGTCGTGGTCGTCGTTGTTGTGGTTGTCGTCGTCGTCGTGGTCGTCGTCGTCGTGGTCGTCGTCGTCGTCGTCGTCGTCGTCGTCGTCGTCGTCCAAAATAACCATGATCACTTTTTACACCTCTTTTGTCTTAAAAGATCATTTGTTGTCATTTTATTTCAAGTTTCATATTTATTAAATTAATTATGAATCAGTATTTTTATTTTTTTATCTTTGTTTCTATATTAGTAGAACATTATAATATTAATATTTTATTTTATATTTTCATCACATAATATATATTGTATTAATTATTGTAAATACCCCTTAATTTCCTCCTATCTGATTTGGATGAGTTCATGTAGAGGATTGCTGAGAAAAATCTGAGAAAAACTACAACAGAGGGCCTACGAGAGCCTCTACGACTCGTACCAAGCTTTACGACTCATAGAGGAGCTTTCGTAGTGGATTATGGTGTTTCCAGACTGCAGGGGCACCTTATCTATGAGAAGCAATTATGACCTGTAAAGAGCAATATGACTTGTAAACTTAGGTTTCATACCTAGACCCAGTGTTTCATGTATCGAGTCCCTTCAACTACGAGAGGTCAGTTATGATTTGTATCTTGACTTAGGAATATCAAGACCATGAACGATTTTGAGGTGCTGGAAAGTAGATAAAAAGTGCTACATATCATGCGAAAATGACAATTGGATTGCATATAGATTATCCCAGGTAATGTTTTGAAAATCGCATTCACTTTCTGATTCGCTGGTGATTTTAGTTTTGCATGACTTCATGAAAATTATCATATCTTGATGTAGGAATATCAAAATCACGAGAGATTTGTGGTGTTGAAAAGTAAACACAAAGGGATACATCTTACATGGAAATGACGATCAGATTATATATAGATTATCCCAGGTAAATTTTTGAAAACTACATTCACATTCTGATTCGCTAATTATTTCAGCTTTGCACGACTTCACGAAAATCGTCATATCTTGGTGTAGGAATATCAAAATTACAAGCGATCTGCGGCGTTGGAAAGTAAACACAAAGGGCTACATCTTACACAGAAACGACGATCAGATTGCGTATAGATTATCCCAAGTAAAGTTTTGAAAACCACATTCATATTCTGATTTGCTGATAATTTTAGCTCTGCACGACTTCATGAAAATTGTCATATTGTGATGTAGGAATATTGAAATCACAAGATGTCTAAATCATTGGAAAGCAAACACAAAGGAATACGTCTCATGTGGAAATGATGATCAGATTTCTCATAGATTATTCCAGGTAATTTTTTGAAATTCATCATGTAAATTCTAATTTACATGTAAATTAGAATGTAAATTAAAAATTATTCCAGGTAATTTTTTGAAATTCAGCATGTAAATTCAGCATTTTTCATCAGTTTTGGGCTCACGAATCTCCACTTTTTGCTAACCCTTTGTGGCGAGTCTTCAAAGGCAGAGGATATAGTTGCATCTTTTTGTAAGCAAGATGAGCTTTCGTGATCTCAATTCTTCTCATCCTTAACTTGAGATTTCAAATGACAAGCAAGACCCACATGCCAAGATCCTTACTTTAAGCAGTCCATCCTCCTATGATTGGTGCTTTCTCGCTTAATAAAGGATTACCTAACGACTCCCCTCATCTAAAGCAGTGGTCAGTAAATGAGGAAATTGATGTTCTTGATTTCAACAAGCCGGTTACTACCATCACTTTTATTCTGCAATCATCTATGCATGACAAGACAACTGATGCTGCTTCGCCCAAATTTCTGATAAAGGTCTTGCCAGATGGAGCTATCCTTTTTCTTGTTTTGGCAAATTTCGAGACACGATTCGCTATTGGGAATGGGTGGAGGATGTTCTTAACCGTAATAAGGAGGTGTTGGAGCATATCAAGTTGTATGATGCTATTTTTGCCTCCTTATTTACGTATGACATCAATAAGAATGTGTTGCAGGCTTCTTGTGAACTTTGGCACTCATCAACCAATACTATAGGTGTCGGTATTGGTGAACGTTCTATTTCACTATGTGATATGCGCATGATTGGAGGACTTCCTGTCCACAGAGCATTCTATGATGAAGCCATACCTTCGTCCCAAGAGCTAACGCAAGCAAATCCACAAGGCGAGCCATTTCTTCCTAGGACTTGTGCCTATCTATTTTCAACATTTTATCGACATGCACGAGGTGCATCTTAAAAGGTTTCTATCCGTGACTGGGTAAGTTTCTGGTTCAGAGGAACAGAAAGGTACCAAGAACCCCCACCACGATCGTCCAAACATCGACCTAGGCCAAGAACAAGTCATAATCCTTCAAGCTAAATAGACATGTCTTTTTTGCCACGAGCTGAGGACGAGAATGCTCCTTTCATTGAGTTAGGAATGAATGGACCTCTCAGAGAAGAGACAAATTTAGTTGCTTTTCTTGCATGTTGGCTTTGTAAGTTTGATCTTCCTGCCAAGAATTTTAACTACATTCGTCCTAGTGTCTTCAAAGTTTCTAGTTTAATGGCTCATAAGGAGAAGTTTTCATTAGCAATCCCTATCCAAGTGAGAATTTACAGAGGTTTGAAAGAGATTTCATTTTCATCAAACTTGAGAGCGAGTGACATAAGATTTCCTATACAATATGTCTATGGATGGATTGGTGCTTATTTTGACACTTACCATCATAATCGTCATCACAATGGTGCTCGCATGTGTAAGATTGGTGGAGAGAAAATGGCTAAATACTTTGATCTCACAGGTGCACGAAGACTATTTCAGGATGTGAATATTCACCATCTTCACCACTTGACTATGTTGCAGTCAAAAGAGTTATCTTTTGAGGATAGCGACAACTTGTCGAGCTCTTAAAGCGATTATTTCATCAGTCTTCGTTCGAGTCACCTTGTCGTCAGGCATAATGACCACCTTATTCTGCAGCCTTGTAGTCCTCATAGATTTAGTCGTCTATTCAGATTCGTCCAAGACTTACCTGGTAACTTGATTGAGTTATGATGTAACGGCACACTTCAAGAATTGGTATGGCTTTGGGACTCCTGTACTCACCTAGGAAGCTCCTCGATAGTTCTCATTCCATCTAGTTTTGATAGGCCTTGTGCGAGTGCGTGATAAAATTCTTCCTTGATTCCCGAGATAACTTTTCAAAGATAAAAGATTGTATCAACCTGATTTTAGAAGAGATCAAAGTGACTAATGTTGTCAATATGTCTACTTTGGAAGATTTTGTTAATGCTTTCTTCGAGACATATGAGGAGTATGATGCCATGAAGTTGTCTTCATCTCACAAAATGACTAAGAAATGTCCCCAAAATTACTTTTTGATGCACAACATCGCCTTATCAAGGCAAAGGAGGAGAGCATAAAAGCCAACTGGCATATGGAAGATCTTCAGGAAACTCTTGAAAAAATTGACGAAGAATTGAAGATCTTACCACAAAGAAGAAGAAGACCATTACACAAATAGAGGAACAAAAGAAATAACTATCTAAACATCAGGAGGAGATCATCACATTTGAAGGTGAAATTCATGCGATTGAGGAGAGACCTACATTATCTAAAGATGAAGTGGAAAAGTTATCCAATCTGAAGGAAGTAGTCGAGACGAGTCGCCAACAAATCCTAGAATTCAATCCCTTTCCATAGTTTAAATTCTTGCTTAGGATTTACTTATTTCTTTTAGAATTTGCTTATGTTGATGTAGTGACAATCCTCTTTTGATGGAATAGAAGTGGCATCTTTCTCTTAAATGTCTTTCTTTTGTTCACTTTATATTTATTTTCAATTGTCCCTACCCTCATGTTTTGACATTTCTCATCAAACTTTTCAGCCTTGAGAATCCATGGTAGAAAATCAATAACTCGATGTAGAAGCATCAAAATAATGAGATTCTTGTTTCCTTAGAATTCTAAATCATAAAAATACCATATATATAAAAATCATGATAGATAGATCTCCAGATTTATACATATATATTTTCAAAGTCGATTCAAGTTCTGCCTCGTGCAACTTTTAGCTTTGAGTACCTATAGTAGAAAATTAATAACTCGATGTAAGAGCATCAAAATGATGAGATTCTTGATTCATTAGAAGCCCAACCCATAGGAGTACAACATATGTAAAAATCATAGCCAAAGAACCTATGAATTTATACAGATATAGCTTCAAAATCGACTCAAGTTCTACCTCAGGCAACTTTTCAGCTTTGAGTACCTGCGGTAGAAAATTGATAACTTGATGTAGAAACATCCAAATGATGAGATTCTTGTTTCCTTGGAAGCATAACTCACAAGATATGTAAAAATCACGGCCAAGGAATCTACGGATTTGTACAGATATATTTTCAAAGTTGGTTCAAATTTTATCTCGCGTAACTTTTTAGCTTTGAGCATTTGTGATAAAAATCGCCCCATGTTTTTCTTCAATTGCCTTCATAGATGATGACTTATTGTTGGGCTCCAAGACACACAATAGGCCTATGTTTGTTGTTGGAGCCATTCGAGAACAACACTTCAATTGTATATTAATAGATAGAGGCTCAACAATCAACATCATGCCAAAACTAGTGCTGAAGCGGCTTGGAATAACCATTGATGAATTGTCCAAGAGTAACTTATTGATCCAAGGTTTCAATCAAGGTGGACAACGTGTCATAGGAATGATTCCCTAATAGATAATTAGTGACATACAATCGAATACGCTGATTCATGTCATAGATGCCAAACGTCATATAACTTGTTGCTTGGATGTCCCTGGATTCATGAAAATTGAGTGGTACCATCTACTTTGCATTAGTGCATAAAGTATATAAAAGACGAAAAAATAGTCAAAGTTGAGGCAGATATCAATCCTTTTACTTAGACTGAGTCATACTTTGTAGATGCAAGATTCTACTTAGAATCTTGTAAATCAAACATGGGAAAACTCACATTAGCTGATTCAATTGATGTCGATCTGAAAGAAGAGAATAATGTTCAATGGGCTGCTGTCAACGTTCTTAAGAAGATCACTAAAGAAGTACCTATCAAGCTTTCACCATCTGAAGAATATATACAGGCAAGGGATGGTAAAGAGTACCCAATTTTTCGCTACATCCCTAGAGAATGTCGAAGAAAGGGGCAACCTCTACTGGAGGAATGCACTCAATAAGTTTATCCTTCAAGCAAAGAGAGGAGTCATGATCTATGCCAAGACTTGAAAGAGAATATGACCATCCCAATTTCTCAAGTACCGTCTGTAAATCTTGAGCCTTCCAAGGAAAATACCCTATTAGTGGAATAAGAGGACGCTTTGACCCAAAGGTCTTCAGGCTGCTTCAAAAATCAGTTTATGATTTCTTGAATCCAACAAGATTAGGCAAGCTGAAAGACAAAGTCATTGGTGAAAAGATATATGGGCTTACAGATTCTCAGATGACTTTGAGAAAGCAAGGGTATTACGTCGCTACTCTTAAGTTTGGGATCGGATTTAGCTTTGTAGAACCTTTACGAATTTCATCCAAGAGAAAGATGACTTCGTCACACTACACCTCCATAGGGAAAGCAGAGAAGGTTGGAGAAGAGAAAACCCAACAACGAGCTTCGGTGTTTGACCGCATAGGAAGATTGACACCTCGAACCTCTGTATATGAAAGATTAGGATACAAGGATAAAAGTGAAGCTTCTAAACAAATTGAAGAAGACATCGTGACCTCAAAAGTCTCAGTCTTTCATCGCATGGGGGCAACAAGAAATTCATTATCAGAAAAGGTGGTGAAGCATGAAAAATAAGATTCTTGTGAAGAGATGGACGATAAAGAAATCCACAGTGCTTTTCCATCATGTATGAAAAGGAAATCTATTTTATCAATCAGTACTGAAGGCTCATTAAAGGTGAATAAAAGCACCATTGTCTTCACCAACCAATTTCACAGGAGAAGAAATGAGAAACAAGAAGGAGTCATTACATCCTTCGGCGAAATCCAAAATGCGGATTCAAACTTTGTGCATACACTGTATTACATAACAAAGCTCCACCTCAACTTGAAGATGGCATACAATCGATATTGGATGAATTCAAGGAATTGAATCTAGGCATTTTGGAAGACCCACGCCCAACCTTCATTAGTACACTGCTTACGCCTCAGGAAGAAAGAGAATATTTCAAGCTATTGTTTGAGTAAAAAAATGTCTTCACTGGTCGTATAAAGAAATGCTTGGTCTTATCTATAAGATAGTTATTCACCATTTAGGAATCAAAAGTGGGGCACGTCTCATAAAGCAGTCACAATGTATATTTCACCCTAAATTGGTGACACAAATTGAAGCTGAAGTAAACAAAATCATTAAGGCTGGATTTATTCAAGAAGTAAAGTACCCGTCATGGATTTCAAACATCGTACCTGTCAAGAAGAAGAATGGCCAAATACGCGTCTGTGTTAATTTTTGAGACTTCAACAAAGCATGTCCAAAAGATGACTTTCCATTACCAATTATTGAACTCATGGTGGATGCTACAACTGGGCATGAGGCTATGTCATTTATGGATGGGTCATTAGGGTATATCCAATCAGAATATCTCCAAAGGATGAAGAATGCATTGCTTTTTGGACTCCAAAGGGAATATATTGTTATAAGGTGATACCCTTTGGTTTGAAGAATGCTGGTGCCACCTACCAATGTACAATGCAACATATTTTTGATGACATGCTTCATAAAAAGGTAGAGTGTTATATTGATTACTTGGTGGTAAAGACGAAGCATAGGCATGACCATCTTGAAGATCTTCGAATTGTTTTCAGCAATTAAGAAAGTTTCACTTGAAGATGGATCCACTCAAATGTGAATTTGGAGTCTTCTTAGGAAAGATTCTTGGGTTCGTTGTTCGTCATCGTGGAACTGAAGGTGATCCTACAAAGATTGATATCATTCAAAAAATGCCCAATCCAAAGAATTTGAGAGAGCTTCGCAGTTTACAATGAAATTTGGCATTCATTCGGAGGTTTATCTCTAACCTATCTAGACGATGCCAACCTTTCAACCATCTAATGAAGAAGAACGTCTCTTTTCATTGGGATCAATCATGTCATAATGCTTTTGAAAGCATCAAAAAGTACTTGTTGAATCCACCTATTCTAGGAGCATCAACACTTGGAAGGTCGTTGATACTTTATCTCATCGCAAGACCAATCATTTGAGGCACTATTAGCTCAGAAGAATGAGGATGATAAGAAACAATCATTGTACTACTTGAGTCAGACATTGATAGGAGTCGAGTTGAAATACACTCCTGTCGAAAAAATGTGCTTAGCTTGCTTTATGTGATAAAGAAGTTAAGGCATTATTTTGAAGCATATACCATCCATTTGATTTCTCGAACTGATCTATAAAGTTTGTAATGACTCGACCAGTTCTCTCTGGATGTTTGGCAAGATGGTCTATATTGTTTAACCAATATGACATCATATACACACCTCAAAAAGCTGTAAAAGGTCAAGCACTCGCAAATTTCCTTGCTAGTCATCCTCTTCCAACAGAGTGGGAGGTATCAGATGAGTTTCATGATGAAGATGCATTATTTATCGAAGATCTATCGGGATGGACAATATATTTTGATGGGTCTTCACATCGAGATGGAACGAGGGCAAGAGTTGTGTTGATATCTCCTGAAAGACTAATCTTATCATTTTTATTTGTTCTAGGTGAAACATGCTCTAACAATGTCACAGAATATCAATCTTTGATTATTGGTCTTGAAATGAAATCGGATATGAAGGTTCCATAGTTGGACATTTATGGTAACTCTAAGTTGTTCATCAATCAACTATTAGGATGATATGAGGTAAAAGAAGAAGATATTATGTCATATCATCAATATGCCATTTATTTGCTCGAGAGCTTTGATCAAGTGTTATTAAATCATGTCCCATTGGGCGTGCCAAATTTGTTTGCAATAAATTTTCGTGAAATGCGGAAAATTAACTGCAACCAAAATAAATAAAAGAAAAAGATAATTTAATTAATGAATATTTAGTGAGTACAATTTCGTTGTTGTCTTAATTCTTCTCTCCTGACGTGTTTTCGTGATTTGAGGGCCTGTAGCAGCATATTTCTCGAATGCGGGGTGATGTAGACCTCCTTGAGATGCGTTTGGATCTCCGAGAATGTCGACGGTACTTCGTCGTTTCAAGTCAACCTCCGGGAAGAACTCTGTTGACCACCTCTTCGAAGAGCTATGTAGTTGTTGTTGTAGCTTTTCTCCAATACTTGCAGAATGTCCCCAGAAAATTATGTAACCCTCCTATTTATAGTTGTAGGAGGGAAGCAGTCCAAATGTGGATGAACTCTTTTGCCTTCTTCTCATTAGTTCTTGTAAGTCATCAAACTTATCACAAACACTATGTGGCAAGATTGATTTTTGATTGATTGTTGAACTTTGACTAGGATTGCCACATCATGAGAACACATGACATTTTCTTGTTGATCTTGAACTTGACAGGAATGCCAAGTCATCTTGACACATGACATAAGTTTAAGCCTCAAGATAAAAAAGGGGTTGGATTTGAAATTAACAAAAAATGAACTTATTACTTTGAAAAGCTCAAATTAATTAATTCAATCCAAATGATCATGAATTTAAACTTCAAATTTTGTATTAATTTAATTCACTAAAATGTTATGGGTCTACAGATACATTACTTAATAGGATGGATGCATCTGAAAGAGAATAATGATGTATTTGAGAAGGATTTTCAAATAATAGAGAATTTTAAAGATTATGACAAAATAAAATGTGTTTTAAGGTAATTTTTCCTTAAAAAAAATGAGGTTACTAGGGTCCTTCGCCTTTTTATTAGATACTAAAATTTCAAACGTCAATATATACAAAAGCAAAAGAGAAAGTATGTTCTATATGGTTTTAGTCGTTAACAAATCATATTATATAGAAAAAAAAATCATATTTGCCCTTATAGTCGTTAACAAATCTCTGTTTTTCACATAAAATAAATTTAACGATGAATATCGAAATTCCCATTTTTCTCTTTGCTTTAGTCGTGACACATTGTGACTAAATTTCTTTGGATTGCTGTAAGCAGCATTTCTATGACGGTATAGCCACGTTGTATGTTTATGTAGTCAATTTTCTCCGTCTTAAATTAATTGAATTTTTAAATGTTTAAAATAGTTGAATTGTTAGAAATTTAAAATAAATGTTTGAAATTTTTTTCATATTTGTCCTTTCATATATTGAAGTTTTATGTGTTTTAAGAGATAAATTACACTACATATTTATGATTTCACAAAAGATAATAGTAGAAGGTATGATGTAAATTTTATCTTTAAATATTTTTCTTAATATATATACATTACCTCATAATTTAATTAAAATGGAATTGAGAAAGTAATATATAATAAGGAAAAGGTTTAATATTGCCCTTGTGATTAAAATTTGGTCCAATTATAACTCTGCCATCAAGCTAAGAGTCAAAATTGTAACGATGAGAACATTAATGAGCCAAATTTTTAACAAAAAACAAAGTTAAATCTAGTCAAAAAATACAAAAGCTAATGTAGATCGTTTTCTTTAACTATATGATGTTGTTGTTTCAATGAATTCGTGTATATTGTGAGTATTTCATATTTTTGTTATATATTGTGAGTATTTTTATTTATCGAAGACATGATCTTAGATAGAAAAGAATAAAAGTCACGAATTAGAGTAGCAGGTTAATAGGTTAGTAGAATTAGGTTGATGTCTGACCTTGGGGTATAGTAGGATATTAGAATTAGTTGTGTCTTTATATATATGCTATGTTGTCGTTATCCGTCTTATATATGTTAATTTTATCATATTTACATATTATCATATATGTTTCATTATTAGTCGTTCTTCCTTTTACCTTTCTTTTTCTTTTCCTTTTTTCTCCATATCTAGTTTATTTTTGCTTATGGTTTTATGAGACGAGGGCTCCCAAGAAATAACCTCTGTATATCTGTGAGATAGTGATAAGGTCTGCGTACATTTCACCCTCTCTAAATCTCACTTGTAAAATTCTACTGAGTATATCACTATTGCTCCTGTAGCAGGGTAACTCTGGTCACTAATAATTTGGCCCCAATCGAAGGAAATCACTAAATTCGAATTTAAATGCTAATTTTTCGAATTTTATTCGAGTTCATTGATGCTTAGACATCACTCTTAAGTGCTTGAAGGGTCAATGCCTTAAAATTTGATCTTGGAATATTTTTTTTTCCTTCAGACTAATATTATATGAGTTGGCATTATGCATGTTATGAAAATTTAATACAAGAATGGGAATAAAAACAAGTCAGCAATTACTAGGACAGATCAGATAAGAGGCACCGCCAGCATTGAATCGCTCAATGTGTAATAATTTTAAAAATTTAGATGTACTATAATCTATATATTAAAAAATTTATAATGCATCGAAGTTGGAGGCTTCATTTAATGTTATCATGTGATATGTTGGAACGTAAATTCCATCTTCGAGGTAAGGGGCGGAGCCATCCCTTTCGAACCCCCTTCGATGGTAATTTATATTATTTATATAATATTAAAATAATTTTTTATATATATAATAGATGTTGAACTTCTTTAGACTAGTTCGTATGATTATTTTTTCAGATTTTGAATTCTGCTTAGTGATAATTTTAGCTGTGCCGCTGTTCTAGGTGTTTTGCTAAAGCTATTTACTTCCTCCATTTCATTTTAGAAAAAATATTGAATATATATTACTTGACTAATTATTTTATTAATATTATTAAATATATCATGATAACAATAATATATTTAGTGAAATTTTATAAGTAAGTTCAAATGAGAATAGAATATGTGTGGATCTTATTTTTACCTTGTGCAGGTATAAAGATTGTTTCATAAGGACCCTCGTGTAATAACCCGTGGTTGTTATGTCATTTTGAGAATGGGTTCTGGTCCTCACTTTTTCATGAAAGACATTTTTCATAAGTTTAAATTAAAAAAATTAAAAATTCAAACTATTCAATAACTATAATTATTTAGTGGACGAATAATTTTAGATAAAACTAAATTGGTAATTCAATTATTTAATATTCTATATCATTAGTTTCATATCTATTCAAATAAACTAGTTTCATATCTATTCAAATAAACTAGTGAAGTTTATTTCTTTCAGTACTCATCTATTTTTTTTAAAGGATTAAAATAACAAATATTCAAAACAAAGAAAAGAAAAGAAAAGAAAAAAGGGTGGGAGAGGGAAGGGGGGGGGGGGGGAATTCTCAAAAAAAAAAAAAAAAAAGTACAAACAGAAATACATAAAAAAAAGAAAGGGAAAAAAGTGGAGAAAATTTGTGATTTTCATCTCAAAACATAAGGTAATTGTTCTTGTTCTTTTTATTAAATTCTTATGTGATAATAAATAGATTCTTATGGTAGAAGCATGTATAGTTTATGGTGAGTTAAAAAACTTAGAGTACTTAAATAAAATCTTGATTTGGGCGTCAAATAACAATTCATTTCAATTAAAATTTAGCATATAAACTTATTTTATTATGGATAAACATAATATGAAAAAACGTTTCAATCATTGGCTATGTGGCGAATCCATAAATTACATGCAATCTGAAAAAGGTTATGTATAAGAAAGATTGGATGTAGATTCATAAAACCGTCCTTTCAAATACAAGAAATTTATAGTCAATTGACCAAATATGCCAAGAGTGCAAATAACATTTTAATATTCAAAGTCAAACATATAAAGCACACATAAAAAAGTAAAACTACAAATTATTACATTTTTGATT
This sequence comes from Solanum clarkiae, assembly GCA_011800125.2. Taxonomy (NCBI): domain Eukaryota; kingdom Viridiplantae; phylum Streptophyta; class Magnoliopsida; order Solanales; family Solanaceae; genus Solanum; species Solanum clarkiae. Next base: position 11,379,686 of record JAABOM020000002.1, read on the forward strand.
AATTAGTCAAATAAGTTGAACAAATAAAATCTAATTAAATCTCCAGTAGAATCGTTATTTTTGTTATGTGAAAAAATGACAAATAAAATATTGATTTAATTTTTTTTTTGGGAAAAACCAAAATGTTTGGGAAAAAAATCATCATTTAATTTTTAAAGAAATTAAGAAAAATTAATTTAAAAGACTCTAATACATAAGTCTTAAAATTTAGAGAAAGTAAATAAGATGTTTTTATTACAACAACAACAATAACATACCCAGTGGAATCCCATAAGTGAGATCTAGGGAGAGTAAAATGTACGCAGACCTTACCACTAGCTCATAGAGATAGAGTTTGTTTTTGGAAGACCCTCGTCGAATAAAATATTTTTATTACTACTTTAAAAAAATATTGCATTTAAAGTGACCACTAACATGCAGTTATCCGACAATTTAAGAACTCCATTTGATTAACGTTAGAAAAAAATATTTAAAAATAATGAAGGTATTCAAAACTACTTGAAATAAATTATAGAAAGTAAACTTTACCCTAAATTGACTAAAGGAAAGAAAATTTAAAGTTATTTGAAGAAAACACTTAAAATATTTTAACTGAGCAAGATTTGTCAAAAGCTAACTTTTTAGAAAAATGACTTGAACTAAGAAAATATTTGTTTAAAAAAGAAATAAATAACTTGAATACTTTAAATAATTTACATGAGCAAATTTTATCGAAAGTGAATAAGCCAGGTAAGATATCAGATTATTTAAAAGAGAGCAAATTAACATAAAATGCTCCATCTTTTGGGTTAAACTAAACTATGTTAAGAATTCAAATGAATACAAATAATTAAAAAAATACAATTTAGAAATAATAATGAATAATTACCTAATTACACTTCATTTATCATATTTTCTATTATTCCCACCATTTCTCAAAAATTTCAAAAATCCTTTGTTTCTATCAGAAGATATTAATTCGAATGCTTGAATTATCTCTATATTTAATGTATCATACTTTAAATATTACCTACTGCTACTTAAAAATTCTAATTTTTGTATTTAAAATTAAATTAATGTATCCCCAAGGGACTTGTGTAAATTGAAAAAGGATAGGGGAAAATAATAATTAACTTTTTACTATGTGAATTATGTAAACCCTAGAAATAATAAAGTATAACTTACATAAATCCCATTGTGTATGGAGCAAATTTCAATTTGTCACTACTCTTTTCAAATTTACCAAAAATCCCTTAAAAAAACCACTTTGAGATATGTTGCAAACAACTCTTGATACATGTTAATTGTAGTTACTCTCTCTTCTATAAATTAAACTATTTAATGTCATTCAAACTCTTTCCATAAAAAATCTACTAGATTCCTTAACAAAAAGGAGAGATACGTTTTGAACCATAAATTAAGTTAATGAATGCCAATAAACATATTTTTCATAAAACAACTCATTGGATTCCTTCAAGAAAACAAATTCAAATTTTGAATTAATATCTATGCTAAATATGAAAATTTTCACATATCACTTTGATTTTGTTGTCTCTATGTGTTACATACGGATTCTAATCCTTATTCTTCTTCACTTTTGTTGTCTCTATGTGTTACATATGGATTCTAATCCATCTTCTTCTTCTTTTCTTTCCATGTTCTCTGATACTTCCGAGGCATGATGTTAATCCGACAAAGGTGAAATTTCGTGAAATAAGATCCAAAATCAAGTTACAAATTTTCAATTTCCTGTATTAAGTTTAATTTTATACTTCTAATTTCCTTCCGAATTTTATTGTAAGTTGTAAGTTGCAAATGATTTGATCAAGTTGAGGACAAAGCAAGTTGCAAAATGCTTGTGTTAATTTCCTTTCTAATTTTAGGTATCAAGCTGCAAGCTGCAAACTTTCCCATCAAGTTGAGGAAGTTGTAAGTGTTACGCCCCGAGAAAGTACCTTTGGCTTGGTTGGCACTTGAAGAACCATATTCTCCAAGAGAATCACCTGGCCTCATTGTCACATCAACTCAACAGCGGAAGAAGAACTTAAGTAGGGAGACACCATATAAATGAGATATACTTCTTTGTATCATAATTTTAATGAAAATAGTTTTGATACAAAAGACTCCTCAAAATCTTCTACTCAATTATCTATAAAGCCTCTACTCAACAGTATAGATTGGCGCTATGACAAACCATGGGCACCTTAAGTCAGAGAAAGTAAAGTACTCAATGATAACAAAGGATAAATAGGGCTCCTCTAGAATGCAAGGAGGGCTCACCAACTCTAGAAGTGTACCGAACTAGACCTCAATGATGCACAGGCTGAAGTCCTCTATCACCTATATCAGTATCATAAAATGATGCAGGTCCAAATGGACGTTAGTACATGGAATATACTGATATCTAAAATAGCTCAAGAAAAGTAAAGCTCGATTCACTCATCTTGACTCAACAACTCATGCTCAAATCAATTTATGTAAGTTTAGAGTAAATCATGCCTTTAAGGTAAGCTTAATAAAATAGACTCGGTGGTTATAAATTTGGTTTAAAAATGTCATGCTCAATCAAGGTTTTGCTTAGGAGTTTCTCTAATCGACATACTCTCCATCTAATCATAAATTATGGTGATGTACAATGAATCGGTATTGTTGCCACGCCCGCCCTTAGCTTACCATGGAAAAGGACGATCAACTCTCTCTTGGATCCAGGGTAAATTTCCACTTGTGGGACAAGAGTCGCTAGGCTAGCTGTAATATCTATCCTACACTTGCAACATAGTTCTATAGGTTAAAGTAGATATATATATGTATTTGCTCACCGAGGCATATATTACACACTGGCTCCCCATTTGGTGCTTGATACTCCTCCTAAGACTAAAATATGTTCAACTCATCAATTAGCTCATATCTCAAAGCTCAATCAACTCATATATCAAAGCTCATCAACTCATATCTCAAAGATCAGTCAATTCATATCTCAAAGCTCAATCAACTCAATTTTCTCATCATCTCAATCAATCAATGCAAGAAAACCAAACTCAACTCAAATTCGACCAGTCATTTAGACTCATCAATTAACTCATCATGTAGTGTAATCAAGTTACTCATTGTAGTAGTATATGTGTGACTCAATGCGACATGCTTCTAATGCTTGATTGAAACGCCCCAAAAAGTGCCCAAAAATATGCCTCGGAAATGCCCATAAACGTAATTTTTATATATCTTAAAATCTGTACGTGAGATCGAAAATTCGATTTCTTATTCGTGATCAAAGGGAAAAATTAAGTGGAAAATATATCTAACCTTGATTTTAGAGCAACCATAGAAAAATTTTATTTTCACAAAGATTTTACTTCCAGAGGTTGTTCGTGTATTTTGTTGCCAGTTTTTCAGTTTCGGACTAAGGTTTTGGGATCTTGGGCCTAAGCCTTCCTATGTATAAAAACACTCATACTTAGTCATTTTTCAATCTCATATCATACTAGACATTCCCCAAAACTCTCTCAAATACTTAAACAAATATTTCACTCAAAATCAAAGGTCCCAAACTCATTCCGGATCTTAAGGAATTCACTCAAGCTTCAACTTCTCAATCAAATTTCATCAAGGAATTCTCCAAAGTTGAGGTATGTGGGGTTTAACCATTGAGTCCTTTCACCCATAGTGCCCAACCTTCCTTTTTACATAAATTGTATGTTTCCAAGTTGATTTACTTATGGGTCTTGCTTATCATGAATTTGACTATGAACTATATTGGGGTTTCATAAAAGTGTAACTGATTAAGTATGTTTTGAGCGATGGAGCTATGATCTATTTTGAGATTTGATGAAGGGTTTCAATGTATATTGCATAAAGGTATTACCAAATGTTGGTGGGTTGGTTTACTTCAAGTTTTCTTTCATAATTTCACTCTTAAATTGCATGGTTTTATACTATAATTAAACACCTGCCAAGTATTTGATAAAATGTCCGGTTATGGATTCTTGAGTTATTGATGGTCTAATGCATGACTTATGAGTTAAGTGACTTTATGATGATGAAAGGAAAATGTATATGAGTTGTTCGCTTGAAAGTTATCTATAGTGTTACAAGTTGACCACACCTTGTTGAGGGAGTTGATATCTCATTACCATGGATGGTAAGGTGTGACAACCATCAACCAATTGAGGGGTTGACACCTCAATCACCATGGATAGTGGAGTGTGACAATCATCTATCAATTGAGAGGTTGATTCCTCAATCTTCTTTCCGGGATGGGTGGGTGGGTTGGCCTTAGACTCTATAAAGATGGTCTCTCACTACACATGTAATATGTTCTATACAAGTATGTTTTACTCCAAGCATAATTCATGCATGTCATATTGCTATATACTCATTTATTGCCTAATTATGCATTTCGAATATGTTGTATATCTCTTGTTGCATTGCATCCTACATATTTAGTACATTCAAACGTACTAATGCATACTCTATGCCTACATGATGTTTCTATGTAGGAATCAGAGCTCCACTTTATCACCTTCCTCCACGTGGCTAATACTATCTCTCCAAGCAAGTTGGTGAGTCCTCAACTCTGAGGACGATATCTTTTGTTTCTATGTGTTCAAAGAACTCTCTTTATCTTATTGTATGCTTTTAACTATGAGGGTAAGCCCGAAAAGTTATCTTGGCCCCCGCTCAGTTCTAAGTTTAAAGGTGTTGTTGGACAAGTTATGTAATGATTCTATGAGCTTTGAATCTTTTGACTCTTGTATGTTTTAATCTATGAAAGATTCTCTTAGTCCTTTTCCTTATTTCTATTCTTTTATTGATGTTTAATTGCTTCATCGACCAAGTATATGTAATGATATGTTAAGAGGCTTGTTTTGGGTCCCTTTAGGTTCTCCATTCGCCATGTTATGTCTAGGTCCTAAGCTTGGGTCGTAACAAACTTGGTATCAGGCAACTAGGTTAGTGGTCCACGACATCCAATATACCACGTCGATTAAAGTCTTATTCATGGTTGTGTTGTGCACGATGACTATGAGTAAGAGGTTATGAGGCGTTTTAGGAAATATTTTCTTTCTTCTTACTCTATGTCTTGCTATAGAAGTTAAGGTAAGGATTCCCCCCTAACAAATGTTCTTTTCCATTTTTAAATCATACCTAACACAAGAGGAGGAAAAAGCCCATACACCCGAAGAACAACCGGATCATGGAGAGCTCTGGAATGCTCTCACCTTGCTAGCACAATCCATGACTAATCATGTCAATCAAGGGGCCCAAGCTCCTTATACTACTGCTCCGACATCTAGGGTAAGGGATCTCATGAGGATGAACCAACTGGAGTTCAATGTGTCTAAAGTGGATGAGAACCCTCAAGAATTTATTGATGAGGTATACAAAGTGTTGTCTATTATAGATGTTAGATCGAAAGAGAAGGCGGAGTTGGCGGCTTACCAACTCAAGGGGTGACCCAAGTATGGTATACTTAATGGAAGGAGGAGAAGGGGATCAACAATGTGATTCTATGGGAGGGGTTCAGGCGGCATTTCTCAACCGATTCTTCCCTCTTGCGCTTAGGAAGGCCAAAATGATGGAGTTCATGAATTTGAAGCAAGGATCTATGAGTGTGATGGAGTATGCGCTCAAGTTCAACCAACTTTCTAAATATTCTCCATAATTGGTGGCCGAGTCAAGGTCTAGGATGAATAAGTTTGTGATGGGTGTATCCGATTTAGTAAATGAAGAATGTCGTGCCGCCATGTTGAGAGGTGACATGGACTTGTCCCGCCTTATGGATTATGCCAAAAATTGGAGGGGGATAACTTGAGAAAGAGAAGGGGTAATGAGGCTAAGAGGGCCCCATTTTGATGGTAAGTTCCAAAGTCCCAAGGGTGATCGATTTCATCAAGGCCAAGGGTCTTCTCGTGCTCCTAATAGAAGGTTTGCCAATGACTACCCAAGTTCCCAAGGTGATGGTGGTGTGGTGCCTAATGCTATATGTCCAAAATGTGGTAAAGGCCATGGTGGCCCATATATAAGGGACAGTAATGCTTGCTATAGTTGTAGAGAAGTGGGTCACAAGAAGGTTGATTGTCCTCATAATCAAAACAAAGGTAAAAATGTTCATCCACAAGGCTAGGGTGAAAATGTAGTTCCTTTGGGGAGAGGAGGCTAACAAGGTGGTGCCCCAAGGCACACTCGGTTCTATGCTCTTCAAGGGAGGCAAGGGGTAGATAAGGTGCCCAATATCATCGCCAATATGTTAAAAGTCTTTGATTTTGATGTGTATGCATTGATAAATCCCAGGTGCCACTCTTTCTTTTGTTACTCCTTTTGTTGCCAAAACGTTTCATGTTGAACCCGAATTGTTGTGTGAGTCTTATGAGGTGTCTACTCCCATTGGTGCATCTATTTTTGTTAGAAATGTCTATAGAAATTGCCCTATTTGCATTTTGCATAAACTTTTGCCGTGTGATCTTGTTAAGTTGGATATGGTAGATTTTGATGTTATTTTGGGATGGATTGGTTGCATACATATTATGCCTCTATTAATTGTAGAATCTGTGAGGTTAAGTTCCAATTTCCAAATGAACCCGTCCTTGAGTGGGAGAGTCATGATGTGGTGGTCAAAAATAGGTTTATTTCTTACATTAAAGCCCAAAAGTTGATCTCTAAGGGGTGTCTCTATCATCTTGTGAGGGTTAGGGATGTGGAGTGTAAAGTCCTTCCCATAGAGTCGGTTTCGGTGGTTAAAGATATCCTTGATGTCTTTCCTAATGAGCTTCCCGATGTTCCTCCCTAAAGGGAAATATATTTTTGCATAGTTCTACTTCTCGACAATTAACCTATTTCTATTCCTGTTTACTGTATGACCTCGACAGAGTTAAAGAAGTTGAAAGAGCAATTAAAGAATTTGTTGGAGAAGGATTTTGTTAGGCCTAGTCAATCACCTTGGGGTGCACTGGTGTTATTTGGGAAGAAGAAGGATGGTTCTCTTAGAATGTGTATTGATTACCGACAACTAAATAGGGTCACCATAAAGAATAAGTATCCTCTACCAAGGATTGATGATCTATTTAATCAACTTCAAGGGGCTGGTCACTTCTCTAAGATTGATCTTCAGTCCGGGTGTCACCAAGTAAGGGTGAGGGAGTGTGACATTCCCAAAACGACCTTTTTGACTAGGTATGGGTACTATGAATTCATGGTTATGTCTTTTGGGTTAACCAATGCACCAACTATCTTCATGGATCTTATGAATAAGGTCTTCAAACACTACCTTGATTTGTTTGTGATGGTATTCATTAATGATATCTTTATCTATTCCCATAGTAAGGAGGATCATGTGGCTCATTTGAGAGTGGTGTTACAAAAATTGAGGGAACATAAGATGTATGCTAAGTATGAGAAGTGTGAGTTTTGGTTGCAAGAGGTTGCCTTTCTAGGTTATGTGGTGTCGGTGAATGGTATAAAAGTGGATCCTAAGAAGACGGAGGTTATTAGAAATTTGCCTAGATCTTTGACTCCATCAGACATAAAAAGCTTCTTGGGATTAACGGGTTACTAATTGAGATTTATGAATGGGTTCTGTTTTATTTCTTCTCCCATGACTAAGTTGACCCAAAAGAAGGAAAAATTATGTGGACCGATGAGTGTGGAAAGACTTTCCAAACCTTGAAGGATAAGCTCGTCTTCGCTCCTATCTTGTCTATACCAGAAGGGTTTGTTGTTTATTATGAAGCCTTACGGATTGGTGTGGGTTGTGCTTTGATGCAAAATGGTAAGGTGATATCTTATGCCTCTAGATAGCTCAAGACACATGAAAAGAATTATCCTACCCATAATCTTTAATTGGCCGCTGTGGTTTTTGCTTTAAAAATGTGGCGTCATTATTTGTATGGGGTGCAGGTTGATGTGTTTACTGATCATAAGAGCCTCCAATATGTGTTCATTCAAAAGGACCTCAACTTGATATAACAGAGGTGGTTAGAACTTCTTAAGGATTATGATATGAGTGCATTATCACCCGATAAGGCTAATATTGTGATCGATGCTTTGAGTAGGGTGTCTATGGGTAACCTTGCTCATGTTGATAATGAGGGCAAGGAGGTGGCTAGAGAGGTTCATTGGTTGGCTCGTTGGGGGTTGAGGTTGATAATGGAGGAGTAGTGGTGGTAGATGGTTCCAAATCTTCATTGATTGAGGAAGTGAAAGTAAAGCAAGACCTTGACCCCTCCTTTTAGAATTGAAGGCCTTGATGAGAGATGGCAAGGTGGAGGTTTTCTTCCAAGGGTGAAATGGTGCACTTAGATACCAAGGTAGGTTGTGTGTGCCTAGTGTTGATGACTTGAGAAAGAAGATTCCTGATGAGGCTCATAACTCTTCCTATTCCATTCACCCCAATTTTACAAAGATGTATAGAGACTTGAGGGAAGTGTTTTGGTGGGATGGTATGAAGAGAGATATTGCCAAATTTGTATCCGGCTTCCATAATTGCCAACAAGTCAAAGCCGAGCATCAAAGGCTGGGTGGCCTAACCCAAGACATAGAGATTCCTACTTGAAAGTGGGAGGAAATTAAAATGGATTTTGTGGTTGGGTTGCCTAAGACTAGAAAGGGTTTTGATTCCATTTGGGTTATGGTTGATAGAATGACAAAGTCAGCTCATTTCCTACTGGCTAAGACTACCTATGGTACCGAAGATTATACTAGGATGTACATTCATGAATTAGTTAGATTGCATCGGGTGCCCTTGTCTATCATATCGGATTGTGGTGCTCAATTCACTTCACACTTTTAGAGATCCTTCCAAAGAGGTATTGGTACCAAGGTAAAGCTTAGTACGGCCTTTCACCCTCAAACAGATGGCCAAGCCAAGAGAATTATGTAAACTCTTGAGGATATTCTTAGAGCTTGTGTTTTAGAGTTTAAGGATAGTTGGGATGATTATCTTCCACTCATTGAGTTTGCTTACAACAATAGCTATCATTATAGCATTGGTATGAATCCTTTTGAGGCTCTCTATGGTACGGTGGTAGGTCCCCGATTGGATGATTTGAGATAGGGAAAATAAGTTTGTTGGGTCCAGATCTGGTTATGGAGGCTATGGAGAAGGTAAGGTTAATTAGGGAAAGGTTTAAAACAGCCCAAAGTCGTCAAAAGTCTATGCCGATATGAGAAGAAGGGATCTTGAATTTAAGATTGGCGATTGGGTCTACTTGAAGGTCTCACCCATTAAGGGTGTGGTTCATTTTGGTAAAAAGGATAAGTTGAGCCCTAGATTTATTAGTCCTTATAGAGTATTGAGGAGGATTGGTAAGGTGGCCTGTGAGTTTGAGTTGCCTAGTGAAATGGATTTGTTTTATTCTATCTTTTATGTGTCTATGTTGAGGAAGGGTGTGGGTGATCCTAGTGCTATTATGCCTCTTGACGTTGTGGGTGTTGTTGAAGAAAATTTGACTTATGAAGAGGTTCCGGTATAAATTTTGGATAGACAAATTAAGAGGTTGAGGAACAAGGTTGTTACTTCTGTCAAGGTTCATTGGAGAAACTAACAAGTTGAAAGTGCCACTTTGAAAGCCTAGGCATACATACAAAAGTGATATCCCCATCTCTTCCATTCTAATCAAGACTAAAGTACTAATTCTAAGTCTCCTATGTGATTTCAAGTCTTATGTGTCAGCCCTTCTGTCATTTGCATGCATTCATGTTTATGTTGACAAGTTCATGGTGATTTTGACACTTATGTGGAGATTTTTGAAAATGATGTTTAATTCATTGTTGCTTTCTTATTGGGGCTGATCTTTTCATGATTATCCTTCTTATTGTATGTTTTTTTGATATTCGGGGACAAAATTTCCCAACAGAGAGATATTTAAACGCCTCAAAAGTGCCTAAAAATGTTCCTAAAAAGTACCCATAATCGTAATTTCTATATATCTCAAAATACATACGTGATAACAAAAATTCTACTTCATATTCGTGATCAAGGGAAAAATTGAGTGGGAAATGGGTCTAACCCCTAATTTAGAGCGACCGTAGAAAAATTTTGTTTTCACAAAAATTTCACTTCCAGAGGCTGTTCGTGTTGGCTCCGCAATGCGGACCCATCGCGGAGCAGTGCATTTTGTTGCCAGTTTTTCAGTTTCGACCTAAGGCTTTGGGGTCTTGGGACTAAGCCTTCCAATGCGTAAAAACACCCATATTTAATGATTTTTCAATCCCATATCATACAAGACAATCCTCAAAACCCTCTTAAACTCTTAGACAAATATTTCACTCAAAATCAAGGATCCCAAACTCATTCCAGATTTTAAGGAATTCACTCATGCTTCAACTTCTCAATCAAATCTTCATCAAGGAATTTTTCAAAGTTAAGGTATGTGGGGTTCAACCATTGGGTCCTTTCACCCATGGTGCCTAACCTCCCTTTGTATATAAATTGTATGTTTCCAAGTTAATTTACTTATGGGTCTTACTTATCATGAATTTGACTATGAACTATGTTGGGGTTTTCATAAAAGAGTGACTGTTTAAGAATGTTTTGAGCTATGAAGTTATAAACTATTTTGAGATTTGATGAAGGGTTTCAATGTATGTTGTATAAGAGTATTACCAAGTATTGGTGGGTTGGTTTACTTCAAGTTTTCTTTCATGATTTCACTCTTAAATTGCATGGTTTTATATTATCATTATACATCCACCAAGTGTTTGATAAAATGTCCGATTATGGATTTTTGAGTTATTGAAGGTCTAGTGCATGGCTTATGAGTTAAATAACTTTATTATGATGAAATGAAAGTCTATATGAGTTTTTTGCTCGAAAGGTATCTATAGTGCTACAAGTTGACCATCACTTGTTGAGGGGGTTTATACCTCATCACCATGGATGGTAGGGTGTAACTATCATCAACCAATTCAGGGGTTGATACCTCAATCACCATGGATGGTAGGGTGTGACAATCATCAACCAATTGAGGGGTTGATACCTCAATAGCCTTTCTAAGGGGGTGGTAGGCCTTGGACTCTATAAAGATAATCTCTTACTACACATGTAATATGTGCTATATAAGCATGCTTTGCTTCAAGCATCATTGATGCATGCCATATTGCTATATGCTCATTTATTGCCTAATTATGCATTTCAAATATATTGCCTATCTCTTGTTGCATTGCATCCTACATACTTAGTACATTCAAACGTACTAATACATACACTATGCCTACATAATGTTACAATGTAGGAACTGGAGCTCCACTTGATTACCTTCCTCCACGTGGCTAATACTATCTCTTCAAGCAAGTTTGGTGAGTCCTTGACTTCGAGGACGATATCTTTTGTTCTTATGTATGCAAAGACTCTCTTTATCTTATTGTATGCTTTTGACTATGAGGGTGATCCCAGAAAGTTGTTTTGGCCCCCGCTCAATTCTAAGTTTAGAGGTATTGTTGGACAAGTCATGTAATGATCCTATGAGATTTGAGTCTCTTGACTCTTGTATGTTTTAAGCTATGAAAGACTCCATTAGTCCTTTTGCCTCATTTTTATTCTCTTATTAATGTTTAATTGCTTCCGCTACCAAGGATATGTGATGATATGTTAGGAGGCTTGTTTAGGGTCCCTTCGGGTTCCATATTCGCCGTGTCACATCTAAGCCCTAGGATTAGATTGTGACATCAATCATGCTTGATTTAATCAACTCAACCTTCTCAATTTACTCAACTCAATATACTCAATTTAAGCAAAAAATTTCATGAAGGCATGTAATTTAGGGTTAATGCTATCAAGGATGAAAATACATGTACAAATCTAATATCAAATAACCATACAGCATAGTAGATTATCTCATGTAGTAAAATAAGAACTCATGATAGATGCAAGTATTTCAATATTAAGATAATAAGATTTCTCAGAATCTCAACTCTTTTTCCCAAAATCTTGACTCAAGACGATGAAGGGGCATGTGAAGGAAGAGATTTCACACTTTGGTAAGCTTTACATACCTGAGAGTGAAGGAAAAATCAAACTTTAAGGAAGAGATTTCACACTTTGGTAAGACTTAACATACCTTAGAATGAAGGAAAAATCAATCTTCAATTCAATCCTTATTCTTGAGTAAAAACCCTAGCTCTTTCTCCTCTCCTCTTCTCTTTAAAAAACGCTAAGGGGTGGAATGACGAATGAGTGGCCTTAGGGTTTATTTCAAAACCTTATACAAGTCCAAAAACATGCAAGGTTTAATGGAATAGGTAGTGAAATGGACAAAAATACCCCATTAAAATCTACAAGACCCCGTCTAGGAGTCATAGACACCTCTCGTATACTAAAAATCCCAAAAATTTGAGTTGCTGGGAATTGGTACGAAACCCCTCTCTACGACTCGTAGGATCCTTTTGTAAACTTAAGAATCTTGAAACTTGGGTCACTAGAATTCAGTACGAACCATCACCTTACAAGTCATAATGTAGTTTACTAGTCGTAAACTCCTCTCGTAAAAAGATGAACCTACAGTCTAAAACACTGAAATTTAATAAAAACCCAAGTCTACGAGTCGTAAACCTCTATATGACTCGTAAATCACTCTTGTAAATCTACTTCTGCAACTTTCCTCAGTCATTTTCTCAGCATCCTCTGCATATACTCATCTAGATCAGATAAAAGGAAATTAAGGGGTGTTACATTATCTCCCCCTTGGGATCATTTGTCCTTGAATGAAGAGAAATCTAGGGATTTAGGTCAAGGCACGCATCTCCCTATGGATTCTAACAATCATCCAGTTCTCAACTCACTCATGCAATCAACAATCAAGAAATTCAGCAAGTCAACCAATTAAATAGTTAACAAATCACTTTAATCCTCACTCAGACTCTAAAACTCTATAGTATATCATATAGAGAATGGAAGAAGGACTCAAGGAATGGAAATTCAAGAATTTAGAGGGGAAGTACTTACCATCAACTCTCTCATCATCAGAAGGCAAGAATAGATGGGGATATCTAGCCTTCATGTCCTCCTCCACCTCCCAAGTAGCTTCCTCTACGAAATAAATCCTCCACAATACTTTGATAGATGCAACCTCTTTAGTTCTCTACTTTTGAACTTGGTGATCAAGGATTTGAGATAGAACCCCCTCATAACTCAAGTTGTCTCTCACTCCAATGCTCTCAATAGGTACAACTAATTGTGGATCCCCCAAAGACATCTTGAGCATGGAAATATGGAAAACTGGGTGGATGACCTCTAACTCTGATGGTAACTCTAACTCATCTTCCACATTGCCCATTCTCCTTATGATCTAATAAGGGCTAATGTACCTTGGACTCAGTTTTCCATTCTTCCCGAATCTCATCACACCTTTCATGGGCGACACTTTCAAATACACCCAATCATTGACCGCAAACTCTAAATATCTTCTTTTGACATCCGTGCAGGATTTTTTTCTACTTTGTGTAGTCATCAATCTTTCTCGAATTTTTTTCACCTTCTCCATAGCTTGGTAAACCAAGTCTGATCCAATCAACTCTGCTTCACCTACCTCAAACCATCCAATCGGCGACCTACACCTCTTCCCATAAAGTGCATTATACGGGCCATCTGAATGCTCGAATAGAAGCTGTTGTTATAGGCAAACTCTATCAAAGTCAAGTGATCATACCAATTACCCTTAAAAGTCAATGGTGCAGGCTCTCAACATATCCTCCAAGGTTTGAATAGTACGCTTCGCTTGGCCATCCGTCTGAGGGTGGAAAGCTGTGCTAAGGAGCACCTTGTACCTAAACCCTTCTAAAAAGATCTCCAAAATTGAGCGATGAATTGAGATACTCTATCTAAGATAATGGATAAAGGGACTCCATGCAATCTGATAATCTCCCTTACAAATAACTGGGCATAGTCCTCCGGAGTGTCAGTCGTCTTGACTACCATGAAGTGTGCAGACTTAGTCATCCTATCAAATATCACCCTAATCAAATCATATTATTTGTGAGACCTTGGTAAACTTGAGATAAAGTCCATGTTAATCATCTCCACTTCCACTCTGGAATCTCAAAGTTTTGAGCCATTCCACCGGGCACTTGGAGATGAACTCAGCAATGTCCTTCTTCATTCCACTCCACCAATAAACTTTTCTAAAGTCATGGTACATATTGGTAGATTCTAGATGGATGGAATATCTGGAACTATGGTCCTCTTCCATAAGACACTCTTGAACTCCATCAACATTTGGAACACACAGTCTGCCTTAATACCTCAATACTTCATCTCCTCCTTTGGATAAAGCCATCACCTTCTGCTTATACACATCGTCCTTCAACTGTAGTAGGATAGGATCTTGATCTTGTTTCTCCTTCATCTCTATTACTAAAGACGATGCAAACCTATGTGCACAAGAACTCCTCCTTCGCTTGGCTTATCTAATTGGACTCTCGTTCGTGCCAATCTATGATCCTCTTTGGCTAATTCTCTCTTCTCCTCCTTCATATAGGTGGTGCTTCCTATGGATAACCTGTTAAGAGAATCAACAACTATATTAGCTTTACCTGGGTGGTAGAGAATGCTCATGTCATAGTCTTTGAGCAATTCAAGTCATCTCCTCTGCCTCAAGTTAAGCTCCTTCTAGGTGAAGACATATTGCAGGCTCTTGTTGTCAGTGAATACATCAACATATGCTCTATATAAATAGTAGTGTTATAGCTTGAGAGCGAACACCATCGCTGCTAACTTTAAGTCATGAGTGGGATAATTTTTCTCATGTACCTTAAGCTATCTAGAAGCATAGGCAACTACCTTTCCTTTCTGCATTAACACACATCCCAGTCCCACTCTCGAAGCATCACAATAGATCACAAACCCATCCATCCCATCAAGCAAGGTCAACATGGGTGCACTGGTTAACCTCATCTTTAGCTCTTGGAAACTTCTCTCACACTCGTTGGACCGTTGGAACTTGACCTTCTTCTGAGTCATTTTGGTTAATGGTGCGGAGAAAGAAGAAAAATCCCTCAACAAACCTCCAATAATAGCCAACCAACCCCAGAAAGCTTCTTATATCAATCGATGAAGTTATTCTCTGCCAATTCCTGACCACCTCAATCTTCTTTATGTCCACTTGAATTCCATCTCTAGAAATCACATGACCTTAGAAAGCCACGAATTTGAGCCAAAACTCGCACTTAGAAAACTTTGCATATAACTCATTGTGTCGGAGTGTCTGCAAGGTGATCCTAAGATGATTAGAATGATCCTCCTCATCTCTGGAGTACACCAAAATATCATCAATAAACACCATCACGAAGACATCGAGATACTACCTAAATACTTTGTTCATCAAGTACATAAAGGTTGTCGGTGCGTTTTTCAACCCAAAAGGCATTACCAAGAACTCAAAGTGACCATATCGGGCTCAAAAGGCCTTCTTCAGGATGTCACGCTCTCTTACTTTCAACTGGTGGTAACCTGATCTGAGGTCTATCTTAGAGAAAATAGTGGCACCATGGAGTTGGTCAAATAAATCATCAGTCCTTGGAAGAGGATACTTATTGTTAACAATCACCTGATTCAAATGACGGTAGTCAATATACATCATAAGGGAACCATCCTTCTTTCACACGAATAGGACTGGAGCGCCCCATAGAGAAACACTTTTCTTTATGAATCCTTTCTCTAACAAATCCCTCAACTGCTCTTTCAACTCCATGGGGGCAATCCTATACGGCAAAATAGAGATAGGCTAGGTGTTAGAAAGAAAATCAGTTCTGAAGTCGATCTCCCTATTTAGAGGAACTCCGGACAGATCCTCAAGAAACACATCAGGAAACTTGCTCACAATTGGGACATACTTAAGAGAAAAGGGTTCAACATCATCAAACTTAACTTGCATGAGGTGGTAGATATGTCCCTTAGAGATTAGTTTTTAGGCTTTATGGTAAAAAATAAAATTACCTCTCAATGTAATAGAATCTCCTCTCCCCTTAAGAACAAGATCATTCAAAAACTGAAATTTGACAGGTCGAGTTCGGCAATCAACAAAGGCATAACTGGCGTGAAGCCAATCCATACCAAGGATCATTTCAAAATCAACCATCTCCAACTCAATCAAATCAGCAAGAGTACCCCTATGGTAAATGGATACCACACAATCTCTATAGATTCACTCAAATGGATATACCAATGGGAGTAGAGATAGAAAATGGCTTAAGAAAGCACTCAAGAAGGATCTTAAATCTAGTCGCCATATATGGCATCACAAATGATCAAGTTACACCCGGATTAAGTAAAGCATACCAAGGAAAGGTAAGGAATCGAAGCATACCCGTCATGACCTCTCGTACGACCTCCTAATCCTGTCAGTTCTCCATCGCATACACGCAGGTCATCCTACCGTCTACTCTTGGTGCAATACCTCTCTGATTACCCCTCGCTAGTGGTGATGTTACAGAAGGTGTCTGGGCCTTATTGCCCCATATCGGACAATCCCTCAAAAAATGACCTGGTTGACCACACTTGTAGCAACCATTACCTCCATCACTACACTCTCCCCGATGCATCCTGCCATACTTTCCACAAGGTGGCTTCCCTTCAGAGCTAAGGGTCATACTTGCTTGAGACTGTGCACTTTATGCCCTAAAGTTAGGCTGGCCTTGGGACCACTGATCAAGTTTGTAGCTCAAGGCTAGTGCACTGGCTGAAGATGTTGCATAGTTACAGGACCTCTTCTGAAAGTAGGACTTATCTCCCTTATGATACTTTGTCTGGCTAGGCTCGGGCCCTACAATCTGTCCTTCTTACTCAAATGCTCTTCTCTGTCATTCTTCTTATCCCCCTATGTCTGTTGAGCATAAACCATAATTCTGGAAATGTCCATACTCGAGATCAACAATGTCGCCTTGCACTCCCTCTTCACATGGTTTCCCAAATTAGATACAAACTTCCTCATTCTCGGTCTCATATCCTGGACCGTCTCTGGGGAATACCTGGATAACTGGATGAATTTCAGGCTATACTCTTTAACAGTCATCCCCTTTTGTTTCAAATTCATAAACTCTTCAACCTTCGCCTCTCTAAACTCCTGAGGAAAGAAGTGATTGAGGAAGGTACTCTCGAACTCATCCCAAGTAACAGACTCAGCATCCTTACCTCAACTCTCTTCCCACTGATTGTACCAAATATTAACCACATCCTTGTGCTATTAGGAAGTTCAACTCTCTCAGTCTCAGTCGTGTGCATGGTTTTCAACACTTTCCACATATCATTAATAAAGTTCTGAAGGTCCTCCTCAAACTTAGACCCAGTGAAAACAGGTGGGTTTATCCTCAGAAAATCTCTCAGTCTGGAGGCAGTCATTGGCTCATCAGAGCTAGAACAAGTAGTCTGTGAACCCTGGTTCCCCCTCTGAGCAGCTACCAACTGTGTGAGCATAGCGATAGATCCTGTAAAGTCAGCCTTTGTGGTGGGAGCAAGAAGAGCAGTAGGTATCACAGGAACACCAGCAATCCTGGTTGGTCGACCTCGACCCCTCGTTTCTATCTGAGGAGGCACATTTGAAGTAGGGTTCTCAACAGTACTAGTTGAAGCATTCCTCTGGGTTATGATGTGTCTTAGAGGCATGATCTGCAATCACATAACACATGAGTTAGAAAATAATTTTGTAGAGTTTTTTCAACTCAAAATACCAAAGAAGTGTAACCATTCCTAATGTCCTACAACATCCTACTTATGAAGTGTGGTGCACAACATACACATAAACAAGACTCTACTAGACACGGCTTCATAGACTCCCTAAGATTCTTGAACTCTGTGCTCTGATACCAAGTTTGTCATGCTCTGACAGGGTACCCTTGGCGTGGCCGGTATTTGAAGAACCATTACTAATTCCCCAAGAGAACCATCTGGCCTCATTGTCACATCAACTCAGCAGCGGAAGAAGAACTCAAATAGGGAGACACCATATAAATAAGATATACTCTACCTGTGTCATAATTTTAATGAAAATAGCTTAGATACAAAAGACTCCTCAAAATCCTCTACTCAATTGTCTATGAAGCCTCTATCAACAGTTTATGGTGCCATGACAAGCCATGGGCACCTTAAATAAAAGAAAGAAAAGTACTCAATGATAACAAAAGTTCAATAGGGCTCCTCCATAATGCGGGGAGGGCTCACCAACTCTGGAAGTGTACCAAACTAGACCTTAATGATATGTAGGATGAAGTCCTCTATCACCTGTATCTGCATTATAAAATGATGCAGCCCCAAATGGATGTCATTACATGGAATATATTGGTATGTAAAATAACTCAAGAAAAGTAAAGCTTGACTCACTCATCTCGACTGAACGACTCATGATCAAATCAGTTTAAGCAACTTTAGAGTAAACCATGCCTTTAAGGTAAGATCAATAAAATAGACTCAATGATTATAAACTCGATTTAAAAACGTCAGGATCAATCATGATTTTGCTTAGGAGTTTCTCTAACCGACATACTCTCCACCCCACTATAAATTATGGTAATGTACAATGAATCAGCATTTTTGCCAAGCCTTCCCTTAACTTGACACAGAAAAGGACAATCAATTCTCTCTTGGATTCAGGGTAAAAGTCCACTTGCGGGACAAGAGTCACCAGGCTAGCTGTATTGACTATCCTATGCTTTCAACGTAGTTTTGTAGGTTAAAGTAAATATACAAGTACTTGCTAACCGAGGCATATACATATACATACATACATGCATATATATATATATACACACACACACACACACACACACACATACTCGCTCCCCACTCAGTTCTTGATATTCCTCCCAAGACTAAAACATACTCAACCCATCAACTCATCTTATATCTCAAAGATCAGTCGACTCATATCTTAAAGCTCAATCAACTAAATTTTCTTATTAACTCAATCGATCAATGCAAGAAAACCATACTCGTACGTTCATTTAGACTCATCAATTAACTTATGCTTCACATGCTTAATTATGCTCGATTTACTCATACGTTCATTTAGACTCATCAATTAACTCATCAATTAACTCAATATACTCAATTTAAGCACAAAATTCCATAAAGGCATGTAATTTAGAGTTCATGCTATCAAGGATGAAAATGCATGTACAAATCTCATATTAAATAACCATACAATGTAGTAGATTAACTTATGTAGTAAAATAAGAACTCATGATAGATGTAAGGATTTCAATATTAAGATAATAAGGTTTCTTAAAATCTCAACTCTTTTTTCCAAATCTTGACTCAAGATGATGAAGGGGCATGTGAAGGAAGAGATTCACACTTTTATAAGCCTTACATACCTGAGAATGAAGGAAAAATCGATCTTTAATTCAATCCTTATTCTTGAGTGAAAATCCTAGCTCTTTCTCCTCTCCATTTGCTCTTCAAGAAAGTCCAAGGTGTGGAATGAAGAATGAGTGGCGTTAGAGTTTATTTCAAGACCTTATACAAGTCCAAAAATGTGCAGGGTTTAATTGAATAGGTAGTGGAATGGAAAAAAATACACCCCCCAATAAAATTGTTGATTGAGTCTACAAGACCCTGTCTATGAGTCGTAGAGCACTGTACAAGTCATAGACACCTTTTGTAGACGAAAATTCTCAAAAATTTGAGTTGCTAGGAATTGGTACGAAGCCCTTATTTATGACTCATAAATGGCTCTACAAGTCGTAGCCTCCTTTCGTAAACTTAAGAATCTTGGAACTTGAGTCATTAAAATTCAGTAGGAACCATCACGTTACGAGTCATACTGTAGTTTACAAGTCGTAAACTCCTTCTCGTAAAAGGATGAACCTATAGTCTGAAACACTGGAATTTCATATGAAACCCCAGTCTAGTTGTCATAAACTGCTTTACGACTCGTAAACCTCTCCCGTAAGTCTGCTTTTGTAGTTTTTCTCAGTTATTTTCTCAGCAATCCTCTACACATACTCATCTAGATCAGATAGAAGGAAATTAAGGGGTGTTATAGTAAGTTGCAAATTGCCTGTATCAATTTTCTTTCTAATTTCCTGTATCATGTTGCAAGTTATAAGCTTTCAAATTTTATTGTATCATATTCAACTTTATACTTCTAATTTCCTTGTATCTAGTATGATTCATCATTTCAAATTTCTTTTGAATATATTTCATTGTATCAAGCTACAAACTTTCAGATTTACTTGTATCAAGTTCAACTTTATACTTCTAATTTTTTTATATCAAGTTTGATTCATTATATCAAGTTTTTTTTGGTATCAAGTTTCATTATATCAAGTTGTGAACTTTTAGATTTTCTTGTATCAAATTCAACTTTATACATCTATTTTTTTAATCAAGTTTGATTCTTTTTATCAATTTTTTTTAAATCAAGTTTCATTGTATGAAGTTGCAAACTTTCGGCTGTCTATATTTACTTGTTTAGATAGGAATTTTATCTTAAAAGAACAGATTTATCTCTATGACCTAAAGGCCTTAAAACCCTAAGTTCGTTGGAAGATGGCCAATATGGCCGGTGGGTAGGCACCAACGGTGGCTGTGGGACCACCAGATGATGGTGATTCCCTTCGTCAAGAAGGGAAGAGAAGTTATGCGAATGTAGTGCATCCACAAAAGCTGCAACATATTTCAGTTCCAATGAAACTAATTATGTATCTGCATGGGGTGCTGAGAGTGATTTGGGAGGAGGAAGAGGTATCACTAATGATCGTTAATGAACGACTACAATTTGCAGTGATTGGAAAATTCTCCCATGGATCGCCGGATATACATGATTTAAGGAGATTAATACCTTTACAATGTGCGGTTAAAGGAGAAGTAAATATAGGGCTTTTAAATAATAGATATATTTTGATCAGGGCATCATGCATAGAAGATTATGTACATCTGTTGTCTAAGCCAATTTTTTACATTGCCCACGAAAACTAGAATTATCCAATGCAAATGTTGAAGTAGGACCCCATGTTTGATCTGGCAGTAGAGACTACCATTGTAGTGGCCTAGATTTCACTCCCGTCGTTACCGTCAAACCTTTTATGGACGAGAAGACATATTTTCGCTTGCAGCAACAGTTGGTAAACCTTTGCAGGTGGATATGGCCACCAGTAATAAAACCAGGCCAAGTTGTGCGAGAGTGAAGGTAGAGGTAGACCTGTTAAAAGGATTACCAAAGAGAATTATTGTGGGCATAAAGAAGAAGACTGGAGAGGTGGTATCTAAGTGGATACAAATAAAATATGATTATTTACCCAAGTAATGCTGCACTTGTAAGCTGTAGGGCCATAATGAAAATGATTGTTATGTGCTTCACTCGGAGCTGTTTGATGGAGAAAAAAAATTAGGAAGATAATAAAATCAGTAAAAATAAGGACGATAGCAAGCCAAAGGAGGGGAACCAAGATGGAAAAAAGAACGAGGAAGAGCAGAAAGATAAGGTGGGGGGAGGAGCCTAACAAGGGAGGGCTAAGAACAAAGAAACGATCACTCGGTGGGATGCCAGACCCAATGTGGATTAGGTAAATACCTCAAATAAGCTCTAACTATTAGAGAGTCAGAAGGAGGATGCCACACCCCATACAATTGACAAAACAAGCAAGGATTAGTAGGTCAATTCATATAAGTTGAGCACCAAGAAGTGGATGGAGGAGAATTTCAGACAGGAAGGGGGCTCAGAAAGATATGCAACATAAGAAGGGAGAAGGGAGTGATGAAAGGGAAAAATCACAGGCCAGCAATCCAACAAAGTCAATTCAAATCCTTAAGCAAGTGGTGGATGAGAAGCCAGTGGAAGGTAGGGGGATGTGGAAGCCAACAATATAAATACAACAAGTGAGGAAGCCATCATTCCACAACAAGGAAAATTATCAACACACAAGGGGAGAGTGTAGTGGAGATAGCCAAAGGAGATGGGGAGGTAACAATCACAGAAAAATGCCACAAATAGGGAGAAGAGAGAGGAAGACCACAGTCAGACAAGTTCTAATCGGGAAGGCAATGTAGAGGACACTCACACATAACTAAGGGAAGGGGTTGGTGATGATGTTGAAGGGGAGGAGGACCTACAGCCAAATATTAATGATATCTCCAATAATGGAGACCTATCACCTTGGAGTATCAGGGATCTGACCAAAGAAAATAGGAAAGGTAGATCTACTACATCAAAGAATAGCCAAATACAATCAAGGAGTACATCAGTTCGACCACCTAGAAGTAAGTGATGTTGCACAACATTATGTTTTGGAATATTATATCAGTACACTCTCAAAATGCATTTGAGAAAGTGATTGATCTAAAGAGAGGACATCATTACACTTTTATAGCCATGTTTGAACCATTTAAGGGGCCTCAAGAGATAGACAACTATAGAAGAAGACTCAGATGGTGAATGCTAAGGTGAATTGCTCAGGGAGATCTGGCTATTTTGTACTAAGGAATGGGAGGTGGAGATCATCTCAGACACAATACAGCAAATCACTATCAAATTCACACACACAACAAGTCAACAACAAGCTATGATTACATTTGTTTATGCTAGATGTAGTGCATTAGAGAGATTGGTACTGTGGGAGATATTAAATGTGCGGATGAAGAGTGTTCTGTTCCATGGTTATGGGGGAGATTTTAATGTAATCCTTAATGATAGTGAGAAGCTTGGGGGTCTCCCAGTAAGCCAGATGGAAACTGCAGACTTTGCATAATGTGTTAGTGACTCTAGTCTCAAAGAACTGCCATTCTCTAGAAGCTTGTATACATGGTGGAATGGTAGAACTGGTGATTTGAGAGGTTGAATAGGGTATTTGGCAAAGAGATTTTTTGGTCTGAATGTCATCAAAGTGAAGTGACCTATCTAATTAAGGAAATTAGATGGATCAGACCATGCTCCACTACATGTGGCATGTAAAACTGGACAAGCCACAATAAAAAAACCCTTCAGGTTTCTTAACTTTTGGTTCAATCATCACTCTTTGAGGAGGTAGTCAAGAAGGCATAAGAGGTGCCTATGGAGGGGCCCCCTTTAATGGTCCTACATGAAAAGCTGAAAAGGGTGACGATGAGCCTGGGGACATGGAGTAAAACAATATTTGGCAATGTATTTCAGGAAGTTTCCACTATGGAGAATGTGGTTAAAGTAAAGGAGTTGCATTTAGAATTGGATCCTTCTAAGGAAAATAGGGCCGAACTCAAGAAAGTGTATAGCTGAATTGAGGAAATTTCAAAAGTATGAAGAGGACATCTAGAAGCAAAAGGCAAACATGCATTGGTTCAAGGAAGGTGACAGAAATACTAAGTTTTTTTGTACTCATGTTAATGGAAAAAGAAAAAGGCTTCGGATTCAACACATATAGGATAATCAAGGAAGGGAACTGTCTACAGATTAGATTGGTGTGGCGGCTGTCAGGATCTTCCAAAATCAGTTCATGGAAAATAATCACGAGCAAAATTTTGAATCTGTAAACTGCATCCCACATATTCTTACATAGGAAGATAGAATCTCTATGGAAAGATGGCCTGATGAAGCAGAGATAAGGGCAACTATTTTTTGTCTCAACAAAAACAGTGCAAGTGGAATCGATGGGTTCTCAGGTGCTTTTTTTAGAATTGCTGGGAAAGAGTGAAATAGGAGGTCATTCAAGTAGTACTGTTGTTCTTTTGTGGGGATAAATTACCAAGGTACATCACCCATACTACTTTGGTTTTAATACCAAAGAAGGAGGTGATCAGATCCTTTGGTGACTTAAGGTTAATAAGCATGAGTACTATTATGAACAAGGTGATTTCAAAGGTTCTATAGGGGAGGATTGACAAGGTGTTGCATAAGATTATATCATCTAATCAAACTGGATTTATGAAGGGGAGAAGTATCTCAGAGAATGTACTTCTGGCTTAGGAAATTGTGAGAGCTATCAACAAAAGGGACAGGCGTGTTAATGTGGTGGTTAAACTAGATATGGAAAAGGCCTATGATATAGTATCCTAGATATTTCTAACCAAAGTTATGAGGAGGTTTGAATTTGGAGAAAGAATAATTGATATGATGTGAAGAATTCTATCAAATAATTGGTATTCAGTTCTCATTAATGGACGATCTCATGGCTTCTTCCCTTCTACAAGGGGGTGAAGCCAGGAGATCCCCTCTCCCCTATACTCTTTATTATTGGGGTAGATGTGTTGTCCATATACTTAAATAAGTTGAATGGGGAAGATAATATCATTGGTTATGGGTTGCCTAGATGGAGTAAGAGAATAAATCATCTGGCACATGTAGATGATACAATTCTCTTATGTTCTACTAATAAAAATTCAGTTAGAAGGATGATGTAGGTTCTAAAGAGTTATGTAGAAGTTTCTGGTCAGTTAATAAATTTGACCAAGAGTATTTTTTACTTACATGATAAAGTCCCTATCACAGTGGGTCAGAAGCTGAGAAGGTGGACAGGAATTGGGCAAGGCACTTTTCCCCTTACATATCTAGGAAGCAAAATTTTTTATGGAAGAAAGAAAAAGGAATACTTCGAGGAATTGATTAAAAAGGTGACTGCCGGGGTTCACTCATGGAAGAGAAAACTGTTGTCAGCTGGGGAAAAGTATATATTGGTCAAACTTGTGTTACAGTCCCCACCAATATATCAATTGTCTGTGATGAACCCTCCAAAAGGTGTAATTGACTTCATACTGGCTATCATTGCTAAATTCTTCTGGAGCAATAATGGAAAAACAAATAGAAAACATTGGGTGGCATGGGATACCCTATGTTTCCCACAGGATGAAAGGGGAATAAGATTCATATCCTTACACCACATAATGGATGCTCTATTTGCAAAGTTATGGTGGAGGTCCAGAACTAGCACAGGATCACTATGGAGTATATGCATGTGGAATAAGTATTGTAAGAGACTTCACCCTATGATTGCTAATGAGATTGGTGCTTCTCAGTTTTGGAGAAAGATGATACAGATAAGAGATGTGATGGAGCATAATATTTGGTGGCAATTTAAGGCTGGTAGCTCTAGATTCTTGTTTGATAACTAGACTAAGCTGGGATCATTATACTTTATTGAACCATACAATTATTCAAAGGAGGAAATGGAGATTAAAGACTTTGTTATGCGGGGTGTCTGGGATAGATAGAGATTGGTTACATGCTTATCAGATCCAGATTTTTTGGACTATATTTGTGATAAGGTGAAACCACCCAACATAGAAGATGTCCCTGACAAGGCTTGGTGGGTGAGCAGCAATTCAAGAGGATTCTAAGTAAAAATAGTTTGGGACCTTATAAGAGATAAGAAGGACGAAAATGAGATAGACAAGATACTACGGGTAAAAGGGTTGCCATTCAAGATTAATTTCTTTTTTTAGAAGGCTTGGAAGGGAATAATTGCAACTGAAGACAACCTAAAGAGGACGGGTATCTGTTTAGCTTCATAGTGTCAGTGTTGTGAAGGGGGATTACAGGAAACTATGAAGCACATCTTTTTCACAACACCAACTGCCAAGGTGGTGTGGAGATTTTTTTCTAAGGCTGCTAGAATTAGAGTGGAGGGGGTTAATCATCAATCAATGATCAAGGAATGGTGGAGCAGGGGGAATCACAAAGGTTACAACGTGTGTATAATGGAATTCCATCTTTCATCTACTAGTATTTCTAGAAGATATGAAATAATAGAAGACATGGGAGGGATACCTCCTGTAATACCATGACTCACAATATACAAGATAATATACACTATCTGATTAGGACATTATATCCTAAAATGAAGATAATGCATTTAGCTTGGGATGATATGATCAAGGTATTAGGGGAATTTAAACCTTAGACATATCACCCGGTTGTTAAATGGGTACTTCTATCTATGGGACAACAAAAATGTAACAAAGATGGTACTAGCAGAGGGAATCCAGGGCTTAGTTCCTATGGATTTTGTATAAGAGATCATAGAGTAAACCTATGTTATGCACAAGATGGAATAATTGGTCACATGACCAATATTCAAGCAGAGGCAATAACAATTTCGGAAGCTGTCAGGTTTTGGGAAATAGAGAAGCATGCTACAAAGACTCTGGAAACAAGCTCACAAGTTATGCTTAATATCATTAAAAGGAATTAGAGGATTCCTTAGGAAGTAACTGAAATTGTTGAGGAGATACAGAGGCATATACAATAAGAAGTTATCTACATTCAACATAAATATAGGGAAGGGAATCAATTAGTGGATTTCATTGCAAATCAGGCTACTAATGATGAGGCAACCCTAGTATATACACATTTTCAGTAGCTACCAAAAAGGGCTAAGCAAATTCTTAACATTGACAAATCTCAGATACCCATGATCAGAGTAAGGTCTAAACCTATCAAGGTGCAACAGATCTAAATAATATATACAGAGCCAGGTTCCTCAGTACATATACATCTTTGGCTATCGTACTAGCAAAATAGTTGTTATACAAAGGGGTATAAGAGGATGCACAAAAAACTGAGCTAACCACAAATCATGGGCTATGGAAAGTATTTAACCTGAAATGCCATGTTCTATTTCAAAGTGAAGTTGAAATGCCATCCACCACCAAGCTGAGAAGAAAGGCCAAGTATCTGCATAAAAATAGAGTTAGAGATGAAAGAATGGCTGAAGGAAAAAGCAACGAGACAATAGGTACCTGGGTGAAGTTAAAGCCTGAAAGTAGATTAAGGAGCAAGATGAAAAGGAACATCAGTAGGAGAAGCCCCACGAATCATCGACGATGCCATGACAGTGAAATCATTGAGAGAAGCTATAGAGCCATCGAAAAATGGAAAGAGAATGTGAGAAGGTTTTTTGTTGATTGTTTAGATTTCTTTCAAATTAAGCTTTGCATCTGTTTAGAATACATACAATGCATGGACCATTTATTGCTTCTTTTAATTAATTAAAAAAAGTTGCAAACTTTCAGATTTTCTTGTATCAAGTTCATCTTTGTAGTTCTAATTTTATTGTATCAAGTTTGATTCTTATTCAAATTCAAATTATACTCCAAAAATATTTGATACCTGCCAAATGATATGTCAAAAAATATAAAAGATCATTTGATACACATAATTTAAAAACATATTACTTAATATGTGAAAATTCACATATTGAGAGTATGAAATTGAACTCAAAGTTTGAATTTTTTTCTGAATGTTCAAAGAGTTTTTATGGGAAATAGGTTTATTGACATTAATTATCTTAATTTATAGTTCAAAATTTATCTATCATTTTATCTAAAGAAATCTGTTAGATTTTCTATGGATAATAGGTTGATTTCATTAAATAACTTAATTTTTAAAAGAGAGGGTAACACAAAACCTCGATTCACCCAATTAAAATGTCATTCAAACTCCTTCCATTTGATCCTAACTGATTTATTTCACAAAATTTCAAAAATGTAAATTATTTTCCTAAAACAATTTCGTGTAGAAAGAACAAAAAGAAGAAAAACTGACAGTTCATGTAGAAGAATAAATTCAACAAGGACTAAAAATTCTAAAAAAATAAAGAAAGAAAGATGAGAATGACGATTTGTTCAGTGTTCTTAAGGTTTAAAAAAGGAGAGAAAATTTTGAAAAGGGAATATGTAAAACCTATAGAAGATTGATAACTAATTGGAGAGTATCTTTATTTTCTCATAAGTAGGAGTGGCAAAATGGGTAAGTTGTTTGAGTAAATATCCAGATTTATCCATTTTAAATGAGTTGGGTAGCCAACCTATTTAAGATGGATAAAAAATGGGTAAAGCTCATATTTATCCATTTAAAAAAGAAAAAGTTAATGAATAATATGGGTAAAAGAGAGTCATTCATGATGTCAATGAAATTTCATTGGAAACATGTAATGACCTAGCCCAACACTATGAAATATTGTCCACTCTTACGCCTAGCCCATCATAGATTTGTCCCCTTGGGCTTATCCTAAAAGGCACCTCACAATATATAGACCAGTCTTTTACTTATATACCCAGCATCTCTCTTGTTCTTTGCCAATGTGGGACTTCTTATCTCAAGATGGGTTCTTACATACACCCTCTCTATAGACTTAGTGTCTGGCTAAGGTTTGTTCTACCCTATGGGATTTGCCTAGACTCAGCACTGAGGTTTTCCCCGCCTCACTGGGATTCATCTAAACACAATTGAACTCTGACCCACATCCACAAGGCTGACACAAAAGTAGATAATACTTTATAGTTGGTATCAGAGCATAGAATTCAAGAGTCCTAGGAGTCGATGAAGCCGTGTCTAGTAGAGTCTTATTCATGGGTGTGTTTTTATAAGCAGAAGGCTATAGAAAATTAGGAGTTGTTACACTTCCTTGCATTCTAAGTTTGTGCGGTAGAGTTAAAAACTCTACAAAGATGTTTTCTAACTCGTGCATTACGCATTTGCAAATTATGCTTCCAAAACGTATCGTGACCCAGAGAAATGCTCCAGCCAATAATGCTAAGAATCCCACTTCAGAAGTGCCTCCTCAGATAGAGACAAGGGCTAGAGGTCAACCAGCTAGAGCCGCTGGGACTCCTTAGCCACCCACCACCTCACATGATCCTACCACAGAGGTTAATTCCAGAGGACCTATGACTATGCTCACACAATTGGTAGCTTATCATAGCGAAAATCGGAGTTCACAGACTCCTAGTTCTAATTCTCAATAGACAATAGCTACCACCAAAATAGAAGATTTTCTGAGGATGAACTACCAATTTTCACTAGATCAAATGTTGAGGAAGGCCCCCAAAACTTTATTGATAAGATGTAGAAAGTGTTGAAAGCTATGCATACGACTGCCGCAAGGGAGTTGAACTTTCTTCCTATCAACTAAAGGATATAGAAAAAGTTTGGTACAATCAATGAAAGAAAGACAAGGTGAAGATATTGATCTTTCTATTTGGAATGACTTTGAGAGTGCCTTTCTCGATCACTTCTTTCCACGAGAGTTGAGGGAAGTGAAGGTTGAGGAGTTTGTCAACTTCAAAAATGAGGGGATGACTGTCAAGGAATATAGTGTCAAATTCATACAACTATCAATGTATTCTCAAGAGATGGTCCTCGATATGAGGTCTAAGATGAGAAAGTTCATATTCAACTTGGGCAAGCATGTGAAAAAAGAGTACAAAGCAGTGTTGTTGATTCAGGACATGGACATCTCTAGGCTTATAGTTTATGCGCAACAACTTAAGGAGGACAAGAAGAGGGATAGGGAGGAGAAATTGAGCAACAAGGTTAATTCAGCAAGGCATGAGCCTAGCCATCATAAACAAAGTAAGGGAAACAGGTCCTATTTTCAGAAGAGGCCTTCAAATTATGCACCATCCTCAGCAAGTGCACTAGCTTCGAGTAATAGGTATGATCAGAAGTCTCAGGGCTATCAGAATATAAGAGCTCAAGCTTCTCAGTCTCAAGCTAGTATGACTCAAGGTTCGAGAGGGAAACCACCATGTGACAAGTATGATAAACTCCATCTAGGTAAGTTTTGTGAGGGCACCAATGCTTGCTACAAGTGTGGACAGACTGGTCACTTCCAGAATGAGTTTGCAATAAGGAGGTAGGGTGATGGAGGTAATAAAGCTAAGTCTTCAGTATCACCACCAAAGAGGTGTCACAACTAATAAGAGTGGGGGTATAAACTATCTGTATACGATGGGAAATTGACAGGATCAGGAAGTTGCACCAGATGTTGTAATAGGTATGCTTCGAGTCTTTTCATATGATATGTATGTATTTCTTGACCCAGATGCTACTTTATCATTTATAACTCTATTTGTAGCTAGTAAGTTTGAGATCATTCCTGAATATCTTCTTAAGCCCTTCAGTGTTTCTACTTCTACTAGTGAGTCCATTCTTGCTGAAAGGATATATAGAGACTACATGATATCTATCTATCGTAGGGATAATTTTCCAGATTTAGTAGTCGTATCTTCTCTTCGTTCCCTTCACCTCTGTTTTTTTCACCTCTATTTTTGTCATATCTAGTTCATTTCTGCTTATGAGTTTTGAGATGAGGGTCACAGGAAACAACCTTTCTACTTCTTTGAGATAGCGGTAAGGTCTGCGTACATTATACCCTCCCCAGACCCCACTTGTGGGATTTCGACTGGGTATGTTGTTGTAGTCTAGTTAGAGATGATTGAATTTGATGTGATTCTTGGCATGTATTAGTTTCACACCTGTTATGCCTCTATTGACTGTAGACCCGAATTGTCAAATTCAAGTTTCCAAATGAGCCTATCATAGTGTGAAAGGGTGATTCTATTGTGCCCAAGGGTAAGTTTATTTCCTACATTAGGGCCAAAAATTAATTTCTAAAGGGTGTATCAATCACCTCGTGCGAGTTAAGGCTAATAATGTAGAGTCTCTACCTTTGGAGTCAGTTTCAGTGTCAATGAGTTTCCTTATGTCTTACTTGATGATTTGTCTGGAATCCCTTCTGATAGGGAGATCGACTTGGGTATTGATGTTCTCCCCGATACCCAACCTATATCTATTCTGCCATATCAAATGGCTCCCGTAAAGTTGAAAGAACTGAAACAATAGTTGAAAGATCTCTTGGATAAGGGATTTTTTAGGCCGAGTGTCTCACCATGGGGTGCTCCAGTCCTATTTGTGCAAAAGAAGGATGGTTTCCTTAGGATGTGTATAGATTATCTTAAGTTGAATAAGGTGACTATTAAGAATAAATATCTCCTTCTGAGGATTGACGATTTGTTCCACCAATTTCAGGGTGGCACTGTTTTCTCCAAGATAGACCTCTTATCAAGCTATCACCAGTTAAAAGTGAGAGAATTTTACATCCCGAAGATGATTTTTGAGCCCGATATGGACACTTTGAATTTCTAGTAATGTCCTTCAGATTAACAAATGATCCTAACATTTTCATGGACTTGATGAACAGAGTATTCAGATAGAACCTTGATATGTTCATAATTGTTTCCATCAATGATATTTTGGTGTATTCCAGAGATGAGGAAGAGAATGCCACTCACTTTCGAACTATTCTTCAGACCTGCAGAGATAAGGAGTTACATGCCAAATTTTCAAAATGTGAGTTATACCTTAAATCAGTGCCATTCATAGGCCATGTTGTCTCAGGTAATGGTATTCGAGTGGATATGCAGAAGATTGAGGCAATTAAGAACTGGCCTAGACCAACCTCTCCAATTAACATAAGGAGTTTTCTAGGTTTGGCTGGTTACTATCGTAGATTTGTTGAGGTCTCTTCTATATCCTCGCCGTTGACTAAGCTAACTCAAAAGAAAGCTAAGTTTCAGAGAATTGATGAGTGTGAGAAGAGTTTTTGGGAGTTGAAAACCAGATTAATGACTGCGCCAGTGTTGACTCTACCTGAAGGGATGGATGATTTTTTGATCTATTACGATGCTTCTAGAGTGGGATTGGGATGTGTTCTAATGCAAAGAGTAGTTCATAGTCTATGCTTCTAGACAACTCAAGAACCATGAGAGGAACTATCCAACTCATGACTTAGACTTGGCTGCGGTAGTATTTTCACTCAATATTTGGCGCCAGTACTTATATGAAGCACATGTTGATGTATTCTAGACCATAAGAGCCTGCAATACATCTTCGTCCAGAAAGAGCTTAACTTGAGGCAGATGAGATGGCTTGAGTTGATCAAAGACTACGACATGAGCATCCTCTACCATCCAGGTAAAGCTAATATGGTTGCTGATGCTCTTAGCAAGTTATCCATGGGAGCACCGTCCATGTGGAGGAAGAGAAAAAGGATTTGGCCAAAGAAGTTCATCGACTAGAACGATTGGGAGTTCAACTAGATGAATCGGGCGAAGGAGGAGTTCTTGTGCATAATGGGTCTATATCATCCCTTGTGGCAGAGGTAAAGGAGAAGTAAGATCAAGATCCCATCTTACTCTAACTGAAGGAAGATGTACAAAAACAAAAAGTGATGGTATTCGTCAAAGAGAGAGATTGACTATTGAGATACCAAAGTAGATTGTGTATTCCAAATGTTGATGGTATTCGAGAAAGGATTATAAAAGAAGCTCATAACTCCAAATATTCCATCCATCTAGGGTCTATCAAAATGCATTGTGACTTAAGAGAGGTTTAGTAATGGAGTGGAATGAAGGGAGACATTGCAGACTTTGTTTCTAAATGCCCAAACTGCCAACAAGTGAAAGTTGAGCATCAAAGGCCGTATGGAGTAGCCTAATATTTTGGAATTCCTGAATGAAAGTGGGAGATCATCAATATGAATTTTATCACAGGCTTCCGAGGTCTCGCAAATAGCATGATTCAATATGGTTGATTGTTGATAGGATGACTAAATCAGCCCATTTCACGGCGGTAAATACTACTAATACAATAGAGGATTATATGTCTGATTATATATGCAAGAGACTATCAGGTTGCATGAAGTTCCTTTGTCCACCATATCAGATAAAAGAGCTCAGTTCACCTTCCAATTTTGGAAGTCCTTTCAGAAAGGCTTGAGTTCAAAGGTGAACCTTAGTACTGCTTTCCACTCTCAGATCGATGTTTAGGCCAAGCGGACAATACAAACTTTGGAGGATATGTTGAGGGCTTCTGTCATTGACTTCAAAGGTAATTAGGATAACCACTTTCCTCTGGTTGAGTTTGCCTACAACAAACAGCTTTCATTTGAGCATTCAAATGGCTCTTTATGAAGCCCTCTATGGGAGGAGATATAGATCACCAATTATATGGTTCGATATAGGTGAAGAAGGATTGACTGGGCCAGACCTGGTTCACCAAGCTATGAAGAAGGTAAAGATCATCCAAGAAAGATTGAGAACCGCCCAGAGTTGCCAGACATCCTACACTGGTGTTAGGAGAAAGGACCTAGAGTTCGAAGAGAATGATTGGGTATACTTGAAGGTGCCACCCATAAAGGGTGTAATGAGATTTGGGAAGTAGGGGAAGTTGAGTGCTCGATACATTGGTCCCTACCAAATTCTGAAGAGAGTAGGAAACGTAGCTTATGAGTTAGAGCTACCATTAGAGTTGGCAGCATCCATCCGGTCTTTCACATTTCTATGCTTAAGAAGTGTTTAGGAGATTCATCCTTGGTTAATCCTATTGAAAGCATTGGAGTGGAGGATAGTTTGAGTTATGAAGAGGTCCCCATCCAAATCCTTAATCATCAGGTTCGCAAATTGAGAACCAAAGAGGTTGCATCTGTAAAAGTGTTGTGGAGAAGTTAATCTATTGAAGAGGCTACATGGGTAGGTAAGGAGGATATGAATGCTAGATACCCTCACTTATTAGTGCCTTCTAATGATGAAATCGGTCGTAATAATTCATTTCTACTCTCTGAGTTACTTTTCCATTGTTGAGTTGAGTTCTTATCTCTGAGTTGATGTTCTTCTTGAGTCTATGAGTATTTGAGTATGCATATCTTTAATTGTATTCATCCCTGATGATGATGTTAGAGGTAGTCTTTCAATTCTAAATTTGAGTTGAGGTTGATTTATGAAGTATGCGTATTCGAGTATTTGAGTTCATTCTTGATAGGTCTCCAAATTGCTCATCATTCGAGGGAGAATGATCTCAAGGGGAAGATATTGTGACACCCTATAACTCTATCCTCACATGTACCTATGTTTCAAGCCTTATTCTTATATGTGGGAAGTGTATTAGTATCATAAGAGATCTCTAGTACTTAGTCGAGTTCAAAACCTTCCTATAAATTGAGTTTCTAGTATTGGATTATGCAAAGGTCAAATTTAAAGTATCATAGCTCTTAGCACAAAAATAATAATATGGCCCATGATACCAAATGATAGCCCTTTGAATTAGCTTTTCAAAGCAACTGATTTCACCTTATTTGGAGTTCGGAGTCAAAAGTTATGATCATTTTATTAAAGACTGTCAAAGAAGAGTGGTATTATGAAACCCTATTACGGGTCGTAGAATGAAGTATGACCCGTCTGCTAACTCATAGGAAAAACTATTGCAATTTCAATTTTTAGTTCCAAACTTTACGGACCCATCTACGGGTTGAAGAACCTTTTATGAGCCATATATTGGGCTCGTGAAAGTGAACTTGAGACCTCGAAATTTGTCCAATAGTTTACAAAAGGGTCCCTACAGGCCGTGGAACGTTCTGCAGGCCGTAGATGGGCCCGTAGACAGCTTTTGATAGATTTTGTAAGAAAGGTTGATTTGGTCTTTTTTCACCCTTTCAAAGCCTAAAGTTCACGTTTTTACACCTAAATAAAGCACTAAACATGTCAGATCAATCTTTCTATGCTAACACACTCTCTCAAACGTAGAAGCAAGATTTCAAGAGAGAAAAAGGGCTAGGGTTTGAAGGCAATCTTGTGAATTCTTCCAAGCTAATTCAAGGTCCAAAACCTCCAGGTATGTAAGGCTAATCAAAACATTAATTATGTTCTTCGATGTGTCCAATAACCCGAATTGATGGTGATGTGAGTAAATTGAGTCTCCAATGTATGTTTTCTGAAGTTTTTTCTTAAAATCTAATGTATTTCTACATAATCTTGCATGACTTACTGTTTTTATGATTTAATTTGTTGAATTGAATGATTTTACATTACGAAATCGAACCGATAACCCAACAATTTTTTTTGTGAAACCATTAAAAATTCGTTAACTCAATAATCCAAGATCAATACATCAATAATATTTTTTTCCGATTTGGTTTTTGCACACTGCTACTTCTATGAATGATTATAACTGTTAGCTAAAAAAAGGAATAAAGGCACACTGAAGTTGAGATTTCCGTGATACCATTCTTGTTTAAATGACTAGAGGTATATAAACTGCTATATAAGAGTAAATATTTTATATGCTGTAGTTGATAATTAATATGGCCATTTATATGTAATTTTACAAAACTATCTATTAATGTTCTTTTCTTCTCTGTATGCGTAGACTAAGTAGTTGGGTCACTTGTGTTTTGGGCTTTGGCCCAATTTTCATTGTATCCCTATGTATCCATTTGCATATCATATGTAGATCTCCTGTATATAGGCTACATTGATTGACATAGAAATGAAGGTTGATAGGAAGCGGGTAGTGGCAATGGTTGACACCGTAGCTACTCACACATTTGTGGAAGTTAAAATTGCTGCAAAGATAGGACTGAAGTTGAAGAAAAATCCTTTCTACGTTCAGACCGTCAGTTCTAAGGCACAAACTATTGCAGGCATTATTGTATTAGCCTGCTTTATGCCTCCACAACCTGTAATTCAATTCCAAAAACCTACATTTGCTTCCTTAGACATGTATTCCTGCTTCTGAATCCTATAGTTGCTCCCTTGTTGGGGAAAATGATGGAATTAAATATCTATATTATAAAACCTAATGAAAGAGGAATTTAAATAGGCAGATATTAGAACAAACCAAGTGCTTCAATTAATGATTATTAAATACCATAGTTTAGAGAAAAATAGAACGAAAGCGTTGACAGAACATTAGCTTTATAAAAGTTAAATCACTCAAAAGAGTATTGATACTCTTGACACTTGTTCAAATAACATAGATATACCAATATCTTCACTCTGTTAAATATAAACAAAGAAGGATAAGAGGTTGAACATACTCATTAATCCAATATAGAATAGAAGGGGAATAAGACAAGAAAGAATTATTACACATTTAAAGCTAAAAAAGTATACAAGGACAGTGCAGGGGAAGTAAAAGAAACCATACAGCTAAGAATTAAATAAGATGAATTAATTAATGAGTTTCTTAATTTAAACAAAAACAAATTAATTAACTTAGTTAAAAACTAATTGAATCAAAATGTGAAGTATAATTAAACTAAATTAATTAACAAAATATTTAATTAAGAAACTTTTTGAGATGATTTTTCAATATTTGTGAAAGCTAATAACTATAGAAATCGATATGCTATAAATATATATTATTAGAAAATTGTAAAAATGACATTAAAACAACTTCAAAACATTTTAGTTTTTTTTTATAGACAGTTATTTTAAATTGAAGACACTCGATAACTAATTTATATTGCAAAGTCTCAAAATTGAGTGTCAATAGTGAGGCCTATGGAGACAGCGACCCAAGACTTCACGCGAGGGCAGTTTCATTGAGCGTTAGTCACATGGTAGAGGTTCTCATAGCAGGGGTTATCCGCAAGAATTTAACATGGTTGGCCGATTTAGGAAGCCTTACAGATTACTGATTATAAATGTCACCCCCCCACCCCAGAGTGTACCCTCGGCATGGGCGCTACTTAGAGAGTATTACTAACCCCCAAGTAAACTATTTATCCTCATCATATTCTTCAATCATAACTAACAGCGGAAGACCTCAATGATCAAGAATACTGAATGGAAAGGCAATGGTGATTTGATAATCAAAGGCCAAAAGACAAACAATATAACAATCAAACTGAGTAAGACTAATATAAAAGAAACTAGCCAAAAACATAATCCAATCATAACTCAACAATCTAGTCTATGAAGTCTCTATCTATTGGCAAAGTGGTGCCAATGACAGACCCATGGCTATCGTAAAATAGAATAAAATAAGTCTAAACTCGAAGCTAGAAAAAAGACTTGATATCCTCCGAAAGTAAGGAAGACTCACTAATCAACTGAATGCAAATAGGTACTCAACGGGCCACCTGTTGATGACCACTAGTA
Source organism: Solanum clarkiae (assembly GCA_011800125.2). NCBI lineage: Eukaryota > Viridiplantae > Streptophyta > Magnoliopsida > Solanales > Solanaceae > Solanum > Solanum clarkiae. The sequence goes on from JAABOM020000002.1 coordinate 11,416,275, forward strand.
CCTATGTCTGTATCATGAAAAAAGGCAGGCCCAAATGGATGATAGTACGTACAACGTACGAGTTTGTAAAATGGCCAAATGAAACAGATAAGGCAGAACAATAATCATTGCAAAATACCAAATCAAAATGTGTTGAGTTAATATGCTCCTAGCCTACTGAAGGATCTGGTCCCTTTACCTACAATAAACTAAAACTTGAAGAAAGTGAACAGCAAAAGAAAAATGCACAAGAATTTTTACGTGGAAAAACTCATTGCTCAAGGGAGGAAAGACCTATCACAACAAGATTTACCCAACCAAATCCACTATAGAGCAATGTAAAGAAATACAACATACTCGTTATTTCTCTACCTTTCCTTACAAAATAACTTGTACACAAGCACAAGGAAAGAGCACCCCAAAACACCTATCCTAGTATAAACTCAAAACCCTTATGCAGATAGACGAGGACACAACTAAAACTTTAGACTTCAATATTGTCTCAAATGCTTACACATCTCTGAACACATTCAAACACGTGTGAGTCACGTATTTTTATAATTTAGATGTGATCTTACACTTTTGGAACTCGACACAAACTATAGAACTATAAAGATCTTCTATCAGGTCCCTCGTCTAGAGTAGTTGTGTCTTCATACAAAAGAGCCAGGGAGGAACTTTTTCAGCAGAACAATCTTCAATCTTTTTTTAAAAAATTCTTGAAAAAAAAACATCTTTATTCCTTGGACACCCTCCTTTTTATACCGATGTGGCTACACCGTATAGACCACTGGTCCTTAGTACATCTCTTATGGACATCTCACCAACCACAACAGCTTTACTGGTTGTATCCCATGACTAGCTTTAGCACAACAACCGATAGTCTACCTGGTCCCTGACTCAATTTGTTAACCATCAAAACACACAATGTACTCTATGTACTTAACAATTTCCCTCTTTCTGATGATGACAAACTATGCTTTCACAACTTTGCTTTAGCACACATCTAGATGGTTTACCAAGTCCTTGACTTAGTTTGTTAATAACTAAAGCATTTGAATACAATGTAATCTACGTACTTAACAATTTTCCCCCCTTTTGATGAAGAAAAACTATGCCATAATGAACAACGTGTTTCATAGCCCTCATACTTGTTTAACACTTGTTAATTTTCCCTAAATATAAGATTTCTGTTCCCCTTAAATATCATAACCCTCATGTTTGTTTAACACCTATTAATCCCCTTGAATATAAGATTTCCCCTTGAAAGTGATCATCATCTCCATCTCTTCCCCCTTTTGGCATCATTAAAAGGAGCAACAGTAAACTAACATAAAATCACAATCAGAAAATACCAAGTACTTGAGTAAGCATAATATGATCAATATCAGAGAAAATAAAGAACAGAAACTAAATAAGATATGCACACAGGAACCATTATCGCTTTGTTACTAATCCATACATAATCATCACAGACAAAAACATTTTCTGCCCAGGATCGGGCCAAGACCATTCAAAAGAAACTCTTTACTGGAAGGACAGGAGACAAAGACAACAACAAAAAAAAGGTTACACAAGCAGAGGGCCTAGGAGCTAGAGGACTTGGAGGCAAGAGACTGGATTAGTTTGGACATACTTGCACTATGGTCCATATGTGCTTCCAGTAGTTGCTAGTTGAGTGACTTAAGCTCCTTGGACAATTAGGCATTTAGTTCCCTGAGCTTGATTACTTCAGCATCCTTCTTAGCCAAAGCAGCAGTCAGGTCCTCTACTCTCTTCCTCAGGGCAGCATTTTGATCCACCATTTTAGGCATCGATGAATTTTTAGTTCCAGTCGTCATCTTTCCAAGTTCATATTCTACGAGAGTAATAAAATGATAGGGACTGCTTTATGGTGCACATTATACTCTTGCTTAGTTCAACTCCATGATACTTAAACACTTGATTGAGTAAGTAACCATAAGCCAGACTTGGGTTGCCCTCAGTCATATTGAGCACCTTAGTCATATGCTCCATTATCATGCAAGTAGATTGATTTCTACCTTGTGCATAATTTTTCAGTCAAGTACAGGTCGACTATTGTGGGTATTGTTCCTTTCTCCGTTCATGGCCACAAGAATTTGCTAACAAACTTGAAATAGAGTTGATATTATCCCCTCAAAGGATTTTAGAAACAGCTAAAGTAGTCAGGTTCCTCCGCTTTCCTGCCTTCTCCAAGAAGGATTTGAAGGGAGCCTGTCAACAACTGTTCTAACCCCCCCGACTATTTACCTGTAAGATGTCACCTAAAATCCCTTCATCTACCCTGAAGAAAATATCCCTAACATTTATCACAAACCCACCATCTTTCTGAATTTTCAGGTTGAGGTGAAATTCCTTGGCTTCCCATTCCTGTAAGAATGGAATAGGCTATTTGAACAGGTGGCCCCAACCCTGCATGTCAATAGCTTTCACAAGTTCATACATACCTGGGCTATTCTTAGCCGCACGCTCAAAAACTTTCCCATCCAGAACCTCTTGGTCCTGAAGCAGACTAATTCTCGGGTCCTTAGATAGCACTTTTTCAGTTTTCCTCCTTTTTATTTATGAGGCTAGTCCTCTAGTAGAAGCAAGTTCACTCTTTTTTCCCTTATCAGATAACTCTTTAGGTACCTTCAATTTCTCAGGTCCCTTATTCAGGTCTCCCAACTCACTTTCAGACTCAGTCTAGTCGACATTTGTTTCCTCTTCAACCTTGACTACCTTCTTCTTAGTAAGTCATCTTTAAACAGTGGTTTTTCTCACCCTCCTTTTAGAGATATGTTTTTGCATGCTTGCTCGCATTGTATCACAAAATATTATCTTTTCAGTTCCTTGGGTCGTACAACATCTTGTGATCTCAGCAGTTTCCTCACTAATCTTGTCTTTACCTTTATTTGTTCTGACCTGGTCCTTATAGAAGCCGGAGCAAAAGCAATTCTAGGTTTCTTCACTTTCCAAGACAGTGGCCTGCTTTCATCTTCATCACTTTCATCCTCGCCTTCCTCTAATGCCACATTCACAGGCCTCATCTTACTTACAAGTGTGATTACATTCAGGCTTTCTTAGTGCTAAGGGAAGATCAGGGGATGTCAGTTCCTCTATTTTACAAGTGTGTGGAGTGAAGTGGATGGTGGTGAGTCAGTGCTAGAAGACAGTAAGGATTCAACTTCCACATCTAGCTGGGAAGATGAATGGAATGAGGTAGTGGACATGGTGAAGGAACACAGAGAGACGTCTTGAAGAAACTGAAGGAAAGAAGAGATGGACGACTGTAAGACTAAAATTCTTTTGAGAAGGTAATGAGATCAACATAATGATGGACTAAATCATTTTAAAAGAGAGGGAAAAGGAGTGTCTGGTCCCTGATTGGTTGCGACTCTTCGGGGATAGGAACGAAGTGATGTTGATTCAGGAAAAAGCTTAATCGACATGACTAGTCCTGAGCATTCATGTTAATGAAGGGAGAGATTATGAATAGAGATAATATTGTCCCCTCAAAAGCTTTTAGAAACAGCTGAAGAAGTCAAGTTCCTCAGCTTTCCTGCCTTCTCCAAGAAGGATTTTGAAGGGAGCCTATCAACAACTGTTTTAAACCCCCGAGTCTTTACCTATAGGATGTCACCTAAAATCCCTTCGTCTACCCTAAAGAAAATATCCCTAACATTTGTCCCAAACCCACCATCTTTCTAAATTTTCAAGTTGAAGTAAAATTCCTTGACTTCCCACTTATGTAAGAATGGAACAAGCCATTCAAATAGGTGGCCCCAACCCTGCATGTCAACAGCTTTCACAAGTTCATATATACCCAGGCTATTCTTAGCCGCAAGCTCAAAAATTCTCCCATCCAGAACCTCTTGGTCCTGAAGCAGACTAATTCTCTGGTCCCTAGATAACACTTTTTTCAGATTTCCTACTGGTCCTCTGGTGGAAGCAGGTTCACTCCTTTTTCCCTTATCAGGCACCTCTTTAGGTACCTTTAATTTCTCAGGTCCCCTATTCAGGTCTCGCAACTGACTTTCAGTCTCAGTCAAGTTGATATCCATTTCCTCTTAAACCTTGACTACCTTCTTCTTACGTAAGTCATCTTTCTGCAGTGGTTTTCCTCACCCTCCTTTTAGAGATATGCTTTTTCTTGCTTGCTCTCATTGTATCACCTAGTCCTTATAGAAGTCGAAGAAAAATCAATTCTAGGTTTCTTCACTTTCCAAGACAGTGGCCTACTGTCATCTTTATCACCTTCATCCTCTTCTTCCTATATTGCCACATTCACTGGCCTCATCTTACATAAGAGTGTTTGATTATATTCAGGCTTTTATGGTTCCAAGGGAAGATTAGGGGATGTCGGTTCCTTTGTGTTTACAAGTGTGTGGAGTGACGTAGATGGTGGTGTGTCAATGATAGAAGACAGTAAGGATTCAGCTTCCACACCAAGTTGGGAAGACGAATAGACTGAGGTAGTATACATGAAGAAACTGAAGGAAAGAAGAGATGGACGGTTATAAGACTAAAAGGCTTTTGAGAAGATAATGAGATCAACATAATGACGGATTGAATCATTTTAAAAAGAGAAGGAAAAGGAGCGTCTAGTCCCTGATTGGTTGCAACTCTTCGTGGATAAGAAGGAAGTGATGTTGATTCAGGAAAAAGCTGAATCAACATGACTGGTCCTAAGCTTTCATGTTAATGAAGTGAGAGATTATGAACAAAGTATTAACCTGATGCTGAGTAAGGTCCCAGAGTGAATCTTCTCAATTCGGATCTTCAACTCCTATGAAATTGTTACATCTTGCTTACCTACGACGTACAAAGTGATATTTAAAAATTGTGTATAATTCCTTAGATACATGTTCGGACCCTTTTAGCAAAGAATATGTGAGACATCACAATCCTTTTTGACCCTTCATGCTTTTGTATAAACACACTCAACTTCAGCCTAACCTTTTCATAACCGGTCCTTAGATAATCAACAAGTTCTTTTCTCTGGTCAGTTCTTTGGAACCTTGAATTTATTTGGATCATCCTGTCAAGTAGCGCTACCATCATTTTCACTATGATCACCATCTGCTTATGGAGTCCCTTACATCAGTACTCGATCATTCTGACTCACCATTTTTCGTGAATCATCAAAGATGACCTACACATTTTTTTATGCAAAGGATTCTTTTGTTGAATACTCTATAAGCCTAGTGGCTAGTGAAGTATCCAGCATTCACTCCCTAATCACTCTAGAGTTGAATTTTCCAACTTCCACCTTCCCGTTTTTCTTCTTCACAACTCTAATTTGCTAATGTATTCTAGGAGCTAATCCCTGCCACTTTGCTTCCAGGCTTATTCTGAATTTTCTTGCTGAGGTTGAATAGTGACTCAATAGCTTCATAGTTGGGTCTTAAAGGCCTTACCTAAGTGTCTTGAGTAATCATATACCACCACCAGAAGGTATCCATTTCTACACCAGCTTTAAGCCTTCACAGGATCACAAAGATCAGTGTGAATGAGCTCAATATGTCTAGAGATATTTTCTTTAAGCGTAGGCTAGAATGATCCCTTTTTTTTTGTTTTCCTTGAGCATGTACTGCACATACCTTGGAATTTTTGAAATTCACCTTTGGTAATCCATGAACTAGGCCCTTGAACACTACTTTGTTCAGTAAAGGGAGACTGACATAAACAAGTCTCTTATGCCACACGTCGCAGGAGTCATCTTGTGTCTTTAGAGATGTCAACTTGTTTACTCTTGTTGTTCACAAATATGTTGCATTCAAGTTATTCACTTCCTTATCACATAATTGAGATACACTTAAGAGGATTGTACTTTACACATCCTCAATAGCTTTCTCAAAACGTTTGCCAATTTTTCCAATGCCCATGATATAGTCCTTTAGTTCACCTCCAAATAAGATACTGTCTCCTTCAAGCATATTTAATGTGAGAAAGTTTTTAGTATTTCCAATCATGTTCTTTGAGAATTCACTTTCCAAGTACCAGCACTAACTGCTTCCTCCTAACTTGTCCTGCAAGTGTTCGAAAGTTATTCTTGGGAACCCATTTTAACCTGAGCTCCCAATATGCAGATAGAGGCATAACTACAAAATTTTTTGGTCTACAGGGGCAAAGGTCTGGTCCTTGGTTTAGGCTTAGGACCTGGTCCCTCCTTTACATATTTCTTTTCTAAGCAAATAGACTTATGTTTGTTCAGAGTTCTCCTCATAACTTTATAATTATCTTTAAGATGACCATTTCTCCACAGTGCAAGCATAAAAAATTATAAAAAATAGAGACATACTTACAGTGTGGATTATAGGGAGGATTGATTTTGTAAACATAACCCAACCCTTTTTTCCTAGAACTCCAGCTACAAGACATATCTCCCAAAGGTTTAGAAGATGCAGTCTACTTTATTGAATTGTTCAAGTCTTCTTTAGATTTCACTAGGTCCTTTTCCATCACAATGTTTGTTTCTAAGGCTAAATTCAACTTTAATTTAGCCTCCTTTAGTTTCTCTTCTAGTGTAGTTTATTTTCACTAATCTTTCTTTTTAACTTAGCATCAGAATGTCCTTCGAAATCCATTACCTTCAGTGGTTCATCCTTTTCAGTTTCTAGCTATAACTTTAACTTCAAGATCAGATACTTGGGCAGTCAGTGCAATTTTCTCATCCTGAGATGATCTACACTATTGTTTAACACATCCTTCTCATTAGTTAGTTCATAGATAGAGTCAATGAGCACACATGCTTGCTTTTTTAAGTTTCTAGTAGAATAAACATCTAAGTTATCTTTGAGATCTAGCAGTGTTACCTCTTCATCATGTTATCTTTGCTACAAACAGGTCATCATAGATCTCATTATCATCCTTCACTGCAAACATAGAAGAGTCTTCATGTTGTTCTTCCTCTTCATATCCACCAGAAGAATTTCCCCAGACTCCTAGTACTTTTATCAGGATCCTATACCATGAGCTTTCTTCTTGTACTTGTTTGGAATCTGGTCCTATCTTATATCTATCCCAGGTTTTTCCACATCCTTATAATCATTTTTCCATGAGGACACTCCCTGATGAAATGTCCTGGTTTGCCACAGTCCCGATATGTCACCATTTCCATAAGACTTATGAACATTTCCCTTCTTTGTCATATCATGACTTTTTCTGACAAACTTCTTGAACCTTTTGGTAATATATTCCATATCTATACCATCAATCTCCTCATCACTCTGAATGTTTTTCAGTGTTAGGGTTTTATCCTTCTTCCCTTCTCTCTTAGTTGTATCATATTTCTTATTCATCTCATGAGTCTGAAGTATGCCAATGAGAACATCCATTTTCAGAGTTTTTAGATCCTTCGATTCAGTGATGGCATCAACCTTGCTCTCCCATGATTTGGGAAGCACACTCAAAATCTTTCACACTTATTTGGTTTGACTAATGGGTTCACCCAAGCACTTTAGTTCATTCGTTATTGCTGAGAACCTAGTCTCCATATCTTGTATTATTTCTCTTTTATGCATAATGAATCCTCATACTAAGAAGTCAACATGTCAACCATGGACTTTATCACTTGTTCAGTTCCCTCATGAGCATTCTTCAAACAATCCCAGATCTCATTGACTGATTCATAAGAAGAGATCCAATTGTATTCCTTAGCTCCTATTCCACACACAATCAACTTTTTTGCTTTCTAATTTTTCTCCATCTTCTTCATGTCTAGCTTAGTGTGTTGCTGTCTGGTTTTTGGAACCCACCTGGTAGTGTCACCTTCCTTTAGTTCAGTCATTGGACCATATGGTCCATCTAGAACGATGTCCCAAAATAAACTATCTTCAGCCATTAAGAAATCGTGCATACGACTTTTCCATCAGCCATAGTACTTTCCATTGAATCTAGGTGACCTTGTGGATGGTTGATCTTCTTCCAAGTTAAGAGGAGCAGCCATATTCACAGAAAATCTCAAGGTGTGAACCTGAAAGAGATCCCCACTCTGGTACCACTTTTTGAGTTAACATGCTCCTAGCCTACTGAAGGATCTGGTCCCTTTACATACAATAAGCTAAACTTGAAGAAAATAAACAATAAAACACAAATACACAAGGATTTTTATGTGGAAAAACTCCTTACTCAAGGAAGGAACAACCATGACCTGTCACAACAGGATTTACTCAACCAAATCCACTGAAGAGCAACGTAAAGAAATATAATACACTCTTTATTTCTCTACCTTCCCTTACAACATAGCTTGTACACAATCACAAGCAAAGAGCACCCTAAAACACCTATCCTAGTCTAAATACGCAACTTTTATGCAAATAGATTACGACACAATCAAACCTTTAGACTTTAACACTATCTCAAATCCTTACACAACTCTGAACACATCCAAGCACGTATGAATCACGTACCTTTATAACTTAGGTATGATCTTACACTTTTGGAACTCGACACAACTCAAATAGACTAGAGAACTATAAAGATCTTCTATCAGGTCCCTCGTGTAGAGTGGTTGTGTCTTTATACACAAAGAGCCAAGCAGGAACTTTTTTAGAAGAAGAATCTTCAATCTTTTTAGAAAAAAAATTCTTGAACAAACTGTCTTTATTCCTTGGACACCTTCTTTTTATATTGTTGTGGCTGTATGGTATGGACCACTGGTCCTTAGTACATCTCTGATGGACAGTTCACCAACCACATCAGCTTTACAGGCCGTATTCTATGACTATCTTTAGCACAACAGCCCGATAGTCTACCTAGTCCCTAACACAGTTTGTTAATCATCAAAACACACAATGCACTCTATGTAGTTAACAATTTCTCCCTTTTTGATAATGACAAACTATGCTTTCACAACTTCTCTTTAGCAGACTATCTAGATTCTTTATCAAGTCCTTGACTTAGTTTGTTAATTATCAAAATATTTGAAAACAATGTACTCTATGTACTCAACAAAATGTCACAAGTCTAAAGAAAGAATATAAACTAGACAATGACCGATCATAGAAAATCCAATAATTCAAATCAATCTAATCAGAGTACAATCAGTTTAGGATCTATCTAGGAGTTTCTCTTATCTAACAACAATCACTTATGAGCTAGTGATCATACAACAATCTCATTTATGTTGTCACAACTATTCAGTACTTGCCAAGTAAGGAGCAAATCGATTCATAATAGATCAGATCAATCAAATGAGTCCTTTATTCTTTCAGGACCTATCAAGAGAAAACTTTGAAACGACCCCAAAAACTGCCCAAAAATATACCTCAGAATACTCAAAATTTTAAATTCTATATATCTCAAAAACCATGCACGATATCATAATTTATCTAATTGATCCATGACAGTGCCACGATGTGTAGCTATCACAGACATGTATTATTTTTCCTCCATGATAGGTTCGCCTCACGGACCAGACATGAACTTGTGTATTTTGTTGCTTGTAATTTTTATCTCGGTCCAAGGCTTTTGGGTCTTGGGCCTAAGTGTTCCCAAATGTGTTTTTATGTATACTTAGCTTTTTCACCCATATATCATCCTAAACATTTCCTAATACTCACCAAAATACTTAGCCAAATATTTACTCCCAAATTCAAGTCCCAAAACCCTCATCCAGATCAAAGGATTTCCACTCAAGCTTCAAGTCTCCATCTCCAATCTTCATCAAGTTCATCTCCAAAGCTAAGGTATGTGGGTTTTAGCCATTAGGTTCTTCCACCCATGGTGCCCCAATTTCCTCTTTACTCAATTTGCATTATTTAAAGTGGATTTCTCAATTGGGTTTACTAGTATGAACATGTCTATGAACTATATATTAAAGTTATGTAAAGTTGTGGCTGTTTTGCTACGTTTTGAGCTGTAAATCTTGGATCTATTGTAAGATTTGATGAGGGATTTTGATGTATATTGCTTGAGGGTTTTGCAAGGTATTGATTGATAGTTTTACAATGAATTTTCTTGCATGATTTCATCTTTATATTTTATAGTTTTATACTAGTATTACATACCCTCAAAGTGTTTGATAAAATGTCCGGATGTGGTTTCTTGAGGAATTGAAGGCGAAACCATGTCTTATGTGATAAATGACTTTATATTGATGAAATGAATATTTAGATGAGTTATGTTTATGAGAAACATCTATGCTATTCTAAGATGACTGCCTTGGTAGAGGGTGTGATGTCCATTACCCATTATTGAGCGGTTGATACCTTGACCATCTAATTGGAGGGTGTGATGTCCATTAACTAGCAATGAGTTGATACCTTGGCCACCTAAATGGAGGGTGGGATGTCCATTAACCGGCAAGGGGTTGATGCCTTGCCACCTAAATGGAGGGTGGGATGTCCATTAACTATTGTTGAGGGGTTGATACATTGGACACCTTGATGAAGGGTGTGGTGTTCATCTACCGATTAAGGGGTATATACCTTGATCACCGTCCAAGGAGGTGCCAAACCTTGGATTCTAAGCACTAGTTGTTTGTTCTATGATGATGGTCTCTTTCTACTTATGTATTATGATTTATATAAGCATGATTTTACTTCAAGCATTATTTATCTATGTCATATCATTACTATGTTATCCATTGTCTATGTTTATACATTTTGATCATGTTCCCTATCTCTTGTTATATTATATCTTACATACTTAGTATATTCAAACGTACTAACGCATACTTTGTGTCTACATGATATCACCAGGTAGGAACTGGAGCTCCATTTTGTCATCATCCTCCTCCACGTAGCTAATGGCTTCCATTAAAGCTAGTTGGTGAGTCCTCATGTACGAGGGAAATATCTATATCTATATGCTATGTATTAAAGACAGTCTTTCCTTTTTGGTATACTTTGACTATAAGGGTGAGCTTTGGTTGCTTGTCTTGGCTCCCGCTAAGTTCTATGTTAGAGATGTTGTTTGACAAATATGTATTATGCTTGAGCTTTGACTCACTTATGCTATTCAATCTATTTAAATATGAGGATCTCTCCCATAGTCCGAATTTACCCTTGTTTATGTTTCTTATGATGAACTATCTTGCTTCTGCGACCAATAATATGTGATAACATGCTATGAGGCTTGTTTGGGGTTCCTTCGGGTTCCCCATTCGCCGGTCATGTCTAGGCTCTAATCTTGGATCGTGATAAAGATGGTATCAGATCACTAAGTTGATAGATCCTTGGAGTCCAACACACCATGTCGATTAGAGTCTTATTCATGGTTGTGTTGTGCACAACAACTATGAGTAGGAGGTTATCAGACGTTTTAGGAAATGTTTCTCTTCTTCATATTCTAAGTCGTGCCATGGAGTTGGAGTAAGTTTTCCCCTTATGATTGTTCTTTGCTATACTATATCATATCTAACACTCTAGGAAGAAGGGCCCAAACTCCCAAGGAGCAACCTACCATGGTGAGTTTCGGGATACCCTCTCTATGCTTTCCCAAGTTGTGTTCAACCAAGTCAACCGATAGGCCCACGCTCCTCATGCGACTACCCCAAAGGCTAGGATAAGGGACTTTATGAAGATGAATTCTCCAGTGTTTTATGGTTCAAAGATAGATGAAGATCTACAAGAATTCATTCATGAGGTCTACAAGATTTTGACTATCATGGGTGTTGGGCCGAATGAAAAGGCAGAGTTGGTGGCGTACCAAGTCAAAGGGTTATCCAAATATGGTATGATCAATGGAAGAGGGAGAAGGGAAATGGTAATTTGGTTCTATGGGAGGAGTTCAAACTTACCTTTGTTAATCGATTCTTCCCACTTGAGCTTAGGGAAGCTAAATTGATGGAGTTCATAAACTTGAAACAAGGTGCTCTGAGTGTGAGGGAGTATGCCCTCAAATTCACCCAATTTTCAAAATATGCTCTTGAATTGGTGTTCGATGTAAGGACTAAGATGAATAAATTTGTGATGGGTGTCTCCGACTTGGTATGTGAGGAATATCGATCCGTTATTTGATTGGTGACATGGATTTGTCCTAGTTGATGACATATGCTGAACAATTAGAGGAAGAAAAGATGAGGAAGAAGAGGGGTAAGGAGGCCAAGAGGGCTTGTTTTGAAGGGGAGTTCTGGAGTCCCAAATAAAGAAGGGTTATGGTGCCTTATGCTAGATGCCCAAGGTGTGGTAAATGTCATGACTGCCCATGCTTGTAAGGTACCGATACTTGTTATAGATGTGGGGAGATGGGTCATAAGATGAATGATTGTCCTCGTAAGAGCAACAAGGGTAAGGGTGGTGAAGTTGATCAAGGAGGTTCTCCAAAACGTAATCGATTCTGTGCTCTTCAAAGGAGGCAAGAGGTAGATGGGGCGTCCGATGTTACTACTGGTATGTTGAAGTTTCCTTGATTTAGATGTGTATGCATTGTTGGGGCCAGTGTTCCATTATCTCTTTTTTTATTCTTTTGGTTGCTAGTTGGCTTCTTGTGTTCCCTGAGTTGTTATCCGAACCTTTGGTGTTTACCTCTTGGTTAGGTATATTGTTTCTAGATAGTCCATATATATTGTTCTATGTTCATATTGCATTAGGTCTTGCCTTGTGGATTGTTGGATTTGATGTGGTAGATTTTGATATTATAATTGAAATGGAATAGTTGCATGCATGTTGTGTCCCCTTTGATGGTAGGACCCCTAGAGTTAGATTCCGACTCCCTAATGAACTCGTCTTTGAGTGTGGGGTTGTCAAGTGGTAGGAAAAGAGGTAGGTCCATTCTTGTCTTAAGGTTCAATTGATATATAACGGTTGCCCCACGTTCTTATTCCATAGAAGTCTTGTCTTGTGATCTTGGATGAACTTAGCTTGATGTGTTGGAGGTCTTGGGATAGTTTACGCTACTTGCATAGCATGTTTCCATTGAGTGTAGAACCCGTAAGGTTGTAATAAGATGGTTGAGGATGGTCAATCTATTTGGTCAACTAAAATGGGTTAGTCACTTCTCTAAGATTGATCTTTGGTTCGGGTTTTGTCCCCAAGTAAGGACGAGGGTAGATGATATCCCTAAGTGTCTTTTCGGAGTAGGAGTAAGCATTATTAGCATTGGTGGAATTGTTTGCTTGACTTATGCACAGGCTATGTTTATGGGTTTCATGATTAGGGTCTTAAAACCCTACCTCGGCATGTTTGTGGTGGTATCTAGTAATGAAGTATTGATTTATTTAAAGCTTGTGAATCATTTGGAAGTGGTGTTGCAATTCTTGGAGGATAAGAAGTGGTTTGCTCAACATGATAGGTGTGAGTTAAGGATAACAAGAGGGTGGTTAGAACTCCTTCAAGATTATGATATGAGTGTGCATTATATTTTCCCGTTGAGGTTAATGTTGTGGTTGATGCTCTAAGTGGAGTGCCTATGGGTAGCCTAGCATATATGGATGATGGTGACAAGGAGGTGACTAGAGAGGTCCATCTGTTGGCTAGATTGGGGGTTAGGTTAGAGGAAGTTGAGCATGGTGGTGTAGTATTCTTGATGGTTCCAAATCTTCATTGGTTGAGGAGTTCTAGTTTAAGCAAGGCCTTGATTATGCCTTATTAGAGTTGGAAGTTTTGGGTGGAAAGATAGTAGAGTGGAGGTTATCTTCCTAGGGAGATGGTGGTTCGTGGCAACAAGTGAAATAGGTGTGGTTAAGGTTGACAAATGAGTTATGGTTATGAGTCCCCTTAAAGTATGGAGGAAGTTGGTAAGGTTGCATATGGATGGAATTTGCCTAAGCATATGATTATGGTTTGTTCGATTCTTCGTGATTCTAGGTTGAGGAGATGTGCTGGTGGCTCTAGTGCTATAGGACCCTTTGAGACGGTGGGTGATATGGAGGATGTGTTGACATAGGAGAAGGTCCTGGTGGAGCTGTGGATGGATGAGTAAAAAAGTAGACAAGTATTGATGTAGGGTTCGTCAAGGCCCTTTTGGTGTAGTCGTCTATTCTTATGTGTCTCTCTGGGAGCCGCTGCGAGCATAGGAGAAGTAATATTTGTATCTCTTTCATTCTATTCAAGCTTATGATAAAATGTCAAGTCCATTTCTATGATTTCAAGTCTTATGTTTCAGCCTCTATGTCATACGTATGCATTCATGTCTAAGTTCGCAAATTTATGATGATTTTACACTTATGTTGAGATTTTGAAACTAGTGTTTTAAATGTAATATTGCATTTTTGTTGGGGATAATTTGTTTATGATCACTCTTATCTTATACATATTTTTTACATTTCGGGACGAATATCCCAAGGGGGAGATATTGAAACGACCCCAAAAAGTATCCGAAAATGTTCCTTGGAATGCTCAGAATTTTAAGTTCCATATATCTCAAATATCGTGCACGATATCAAGAATTTGATTTCATATTCTTGTTCAGGGGATCAAAATTAGGGGGGGAGGGTCTAACCCCGATTTAAGAGCAAATGATTAGCAATTTCATTTTTCATAATTTTTCTTATCCAGAATTGATCCATGACAGTGACGTGATGTGCAGCTGTCGCGGACATGTATTAATTTTGCCTCTGAGACAAGTTTGCTTCGCGAACCAGATGTGGGCCTGTGTATTTTATTGCTAGTGATTTTTATCTCGGTCCAAGGCTTTTGGTTCTTGGGCCTAAGTATTCTCAAATGTGTTTTTACCTATACCTAGCCTTATTTCACCCTCATATCATCCTAAACATTCCCCAATACTCACAAAACACTTAGCCAAATATTTACTCCCAAATTCGAGTCCCAAAACCATCATTCGGATCGTAAGATTTCCACTCAAACTTCAAGTCTCCATCTCCAATTTTCATCAAGTTCATCTCCAAAGTTAAGGTATGTGGGTTTTAGCTATTGGTTTCTTCCACCCATTGTGCCCCAATTTCCTCTTTACTCAATTTGCATGATTTAAAGTGGATTTCTTAATTGGCTTTACTAGTATGAACATGTCTATGAACTATATATGTTAAAGCTATGTAAAGTTGTGACTGTTTTTCTATTTTTTAAGCTATAAATCTTGGATCTATAGTAAGATTTGATGAGGGTTTTTGATGTATATTTCTTGAGGGTGTTGCAAGGTGTTGATTGATGGTTTTACAATGGATTTTTCTTGCATGATTTCTTCTCTATATTTCATGATTTTATACTAGCATTACACACCCTCTAAGTGTTTGATAAATGTCTGGATATGATTTCTTGAGGAATTGAAGGCCCAAAGCATGTCTTATGAGTTGAATGACTTTATGATGATGAAATAAATGTTTATATGAGCTATGCTTATGAGAAACATCTATGCTATTCTATGATGACCGCCTTGGTGGAGGGTGTGATATCCATTAACCATTGTTGAGGGGTTCATACCTTGATCATCTAATTGGAGGGTATGATGTCCATTAACCAGCAAGGGGTTGGTACCTTAACCACCTAATTAGAGGGTGTGATGTTCATTAATCAGCAAAGGGTTGAAACCTTGGCCACCTAAATGGAGGATGGGATGTCCATTAACCAGCAAAGGTTTGATGCCTTGGCCACCTAAATGGAAGGTGGGATGTCCATTAACCATTATTGAGGGGTTGATATCTTGGCCACCTTGATGAAGGTTGTGATCTTCATCTACCGATTAAGGGGTATATAGCTTGATCACCCTCCAAGAGGGTGCCAAACCTTGGATTCTAAGCACTAGCTTCTTGGTCTATGATGATGGTCTCCTTCTACTTATGTATTATGATTTATATAAGCATGATTTTACTTCAAGCATCATTCATACTTGTCGTATCATTACTATGCTATCTATTGTCTATGTTTATGCATTTCGATTATGTTGCCTATCTCTTGTTGCATTGCATCCTACATATTTAGTACATTCAAATGTATTAACGCATACTCTATGCCTACATGATGTTACCATATAGGAACCGGAGCTCCATTTGGTCATCATCCTCATCCACATGGCTAGTGTCTTCCATTCAAGCTAGTTGGTGAGTCCTCATGTCCAAGGGCAATATCTATGTTCTTATGCTATGTATTGAAGACTGTCTTTCCTTTTTGATATACTTTGACTAAGTTCTATGTTAGAGATGTTGTTGGACAAATATGTATTATGCTTGAGCTTTGACTCATTTATGTTATTCAAACTATTTAAATATGAAGCTCTCTCCTATAGTCCCAATTTCCCCTTGTTTATGTTTCTTATGATGAACTATCTTGCTTCTGCGACCAATGATGTGTGATGATATGCTATGAGACTTGTTTGGGGTTCCTTCGGGTTTCCCATTCGCTGGTCACGTATACGCCCTAGGCTTGGGTCGTGACAAACTTTCGACTTAACGGTTTCAATCCTTTTCTACGTTTGGTAACATAGTTATTGAGTTCGAGTTGGAATTACTTTTACGTAATTTGATGCTTGATACTCCTCCCAAGACTCAGTGCTCACAAATCAATCAATTCTGGTCGGTGGTATGAGCAAGTTTTGCTTTTCTAGGCAAATGCTCCTCCCATGTGAGCCTAATGACCCCTCTCTAATACTTTACCAATATGCCTGTTCTCCGTATTACTCCTAAATAATTCAACATCTTGTACCTCCTAATTGGAACATCGATACACCTTTTGTACATGCCCAAACTATCTCTATCTCGCTCCTCTCATTTTGTCTCCCATAGAGGCCACACGTAATACAAGTATTTATTTGTGAATTAATTCACCCTTATTCCATAACAAGTGTTTGGGATAATAATAAGAATATCATACATCTCATGTATTTTTTGATACAATTTTCAATTCACGGTCAAATAATGAAAATTTTTCTCCTTTTATTTCAAATTACTTATCATGTTTCTTTTTTCGAGAGCCAAACTACCTAAACTTTGACCAACGTTGTAAATGTATTTTTTTTATTATATTAATATGAGATTCATTGTTTCTTATAGTATTTTTCATATAGTTTTCTAATTTCTAAATTTTTATTTTTAAAATATTAAACTAATATAACCCATTCAGCTCTGAATGTTAATAAAATCGATTTTTAAAAAGCCAAACATGAAAAGTATTTTGGGAGGGAGTATATAGTTAAATATACACTTCAAAAATAGTTTTCCTTCAATTAAAAGTTACTTCTAGATATTAAAGGGGTCAAACTTCACATAAAGAAAAGGTTAGGGACCAATTCAACATTTAAATTACATCATAAACAAATTACCCATAACCCGAGAGAATATGGAGCCCTAATTCATCAGTAAATCAGCAGAGAGAAGAAGAATTTTTAATTTTTTTTAATTTTTTTTAAAATTTTTTTTTTAAAGTTTCAAAAACATAGTAGAGAAACCCCATTTAGCTAAATTGGAGGAAGCTTAAAGTTAATTTTTTTTTTCTTCGCTTCACTCTTTACTTACAGATGAGCTAACTGTATGTTCTTCTTTGATAGTATAATGAGATGGTTTTGAATTATTCATTGTATTTGGAAGAGAAAAAAGGTTGAATCTTGGTACTCAAAACTAGCTGCTTTTTGATTTATTTGCTTGTTTGTGTGGGAAAAAGTGTGTTTTGCTTAGGTGAGGGGTTTTTGTTTTTGACCCTTTTGTTGTAACAAGAACAACTAATATGTAGCCAGCGTAGTTTTAGAAGTGGAGTCTTGAAAGGATAGGATTGTTCATATCCAATTTTGACCTTTTATGGTATAAATTAATTATCGAGTTTTTAATTTTTAACAATTTGAAATAATTAGCGTTCAAAATGCAAAAAATATTTTCTCCAAATAAATTTTATTTTATTTTAGGAATTATTATTTTTAATTATTTCAAGTTGATAATATTAAAAGC
>JAABOM020000002.1:11434132-11445835 GCA_011800125.2 Solanum clarkiae
TGGTATCAGAGCGGTTGGTCCTCGGAGTGTCCACAGGCCGTGTCTAGTAGAGTCCGGTATATCGGTGTGTTGTGCACCACATCTATACACAGGAGGCTACAGGACATCTAGGATTCTACTCTTTCTTCTATTCTTAGATCATGCGGTAGAACGATGATAGTAGGATGATTCCCTCCCTGACGGAATTATTTAAATTTCAGATATGTCGATGAGGACGAAACAGTCGACCTTTAATTTGGCGTAGAGATTTTTTTTCCTCATTTTCTCTTATTATCTAAAGAAATCATTAGGATCTCAGAGAAACAAATATTTTTTGTAAATTTAAATTTTCAGATTTGATAAAAATGATAACTTTACGTCATTTTATATTGGAGTATTTTATTATTTAATTTAGATTAGGTTTAAAATTTACAAAAAAAAATAATTAAAAAGTGAATATACAGTAATTTCGTCCGTGCATTGCACCGCTTTAACATATAACTGATTCTGACTTTTTAGGGAGGTGATTATTTCGTATTAAAGTAGCTCAGGCAGGTAATAGGACCCACATGAAGTATAAGTGTGTAATTGAGAATTGACTAATAGGTTGAGGGAGTATTTGGCTATTTTCTCTTTAACATATGGAAGGAAAATCAACATACATTAATATGGAAGAAAAATTAGATTATATCATTTTAATTAAATCAAATAATAATTTGAAAAAATAGTAAATTATAAACTATCAATTTTCTCATTCCAATTTAATTTTGGAGTCTTTTTATATATTTTATAGACTAATGGAATAATAAAGATTAAAGGGTATGATAGGAAAGAAACTTCACCAAGGTGTATGATAAAAATTGATATGCAAAAAACTTATGATTCTGTGGAATACAAATTTCTAGAGGATGTATTGAGTGGTCTGCAGATATCTGAAAGATTTGTAAAGTGGATCATGGCCTGTGTGAGGACAGTGACATACTCAATCAACATTAATGGAGTTCCAAGCCCAAGTTCCAAAGCAAAGAAAGGTGTGAGGTAGGAGGATCCAAATATCTCCCTTATCTCTTTACCGTAACCACGGAGTACCTAACCAGATTGTTGAAAAGGCTGAAGGCAAAAAAAGGATTCAAATTCCACCCAAGATGCCAGAAAATGAACATAGTCCAACTAAGCTTTGCAAGTGATCTTTTGCTATTCAGTAAGGGGGAGTTGAAATCAGTGCAAATGGTATTTGATACCTTTCGGGAGTTCTCTAAAGTGTCAGGATTAAGAGCCAACCAGAATAAAAACAATATTACTTTAGAGGGGTAACTATGGTCCAACAGGAGGAGATTTTGAGATATACAGTCTTTAAAAAGGGTGAGTTGCCATGCAGGTATCTGGGGGTCCCTTTGAGTTCAAAGAAACTCACTATCAGTCAATGCCAGCCAAGATTAGATAGAATAATACAGAACATACAGACTTGGAGTGTGAAGTTTCTATCATATATAGGTAAACTACAACTGATCCAAAGTGTGTTACTGTCTATTCAAATTTCTGGTCACAAATATTCTCCATTCCTAAGAAAGTACTAAAGCAAGTGGAGAAACTTTGTAAAAGATTTCTATGGAATGGTGAAGTTCAGAATAGAGAAAAAACATTAGTGGCATGAGACACACTATATCGGTCTAAGGTAGCAGGTGGGCTAAAAATAGTGAATATTCAGGTATGGAACAAAGCAGCAATATTGAAACTAATGTGGAGCCTGGAAAAAAAAAGAAGAAATCGTGGATTATCTGGGTACACACTTATTACATTAAGAAAAATAAAGGTTGGGAAACACAAGCTAATCAGGCCTCACGGGTCATCAAGAAGATATTACAAAGTGGCAAGTGGCCGGAAGAATTAGGGCTGAGTATAGAGGAAACAATAGAAACAGACAAATACAACATCAAAGAAACTTACCACAAACTTAGAGGGGAGTATATGAAGGTCCCTTGGAGAAGGGTGATATGTAACAATCAAGGATAACCAAAGTGGATTTTTATCCTTTTTCTGGCAATACATTGGAAGTTGTATAAAAAAATAAATTAGTAAAATGGGGACTGATCACACGTACAGACTGTTCTTTGTGTAATAATGCATCAAAGAGCCATCAACACCTATTTTTTGAATGTATAGAAGCAAGCAAGATATGGAAAAGGGTGCTTGGGTGGATGAACATCAACAGAGAAAGCATGGGATGACAGAAAGAGATCAACTGGACAGTAAAGCATGCATCAGGGAAATCAGCTAAAGCAGAAGTGTATAGAATGGCCATAGCAGCTGAAGTCTATTTGGTGTAGGAACAATAGAATATTTAAGAAAACCAAGCGCAACACAGAGACAATCACTAGACAATGCATCCAAGAAATCCATGACAGAGGTAGTGTCTATTCTAAATTGGCTAGCTATTTACAAAATCATAACTATTACATTTAGACTAGCTTAGGAAGTAAAGTTTGTTTCCTTGAAATATTGAGCTCTGAGGGTGAGAATGTCCACACCCAGAGTTTCAAAGATGTACAGATTTCTTTATCTAGTAATAAAATAGTTACCAAAACACATGAGGGAAAAGGTGAAAACAAAATTTTATTTGGAAGTTTTCTTCTTTGTTTTTTTAAAAAGTATTATTTATTATTATTTGAATTTTTTCTTTTTTGGGACAATTTTCTTTTTAGATCAAGTCTATTGTAGGAATTTAATTGTAATAAGAAATTTTTCTCAATATAATTTTTATTATATTTAATAGGGATAATACATTTAAAAAAATTCCAAACGTGACATTAAAACTTAGTTTAGTACCTTAACTACACGGGGGTTTAAGTATTCTCCTTAACAACTTAGAACACGTTTTTTGATCAACCCTCTCATCACCAGCCCAAGGCGAGTGTGCACACATTTATCTTGGGGACGTTAATTATTCAATTGACTTATTAATTTGTTATTTTAAAAAGTAATAAATGTATTGGGCTACTTAACGGTAAAATTAGACTAACTTTATCAAAAGTCCTAATTTTTTGTTCTTCCTCTCCATTTCTCTTCTCCTCTTCTCCTTTTTCTCAAGTTAATCAATAGAAAAATTCTGAAAAAATTTGCTTATTGTTGTTAATTCACCTCAAATTTTAACAGTTCAAAGCTTAAAGGTGAATCTTTGAAATAATAATTGTGTTATTATTCATTTGAGAAAAAGGTAAAATTCAACTGCATAATACTTCATTTATTGTTTTGATTTTTGGTTTCTCACTTCTGTTTATTGTCAGTTTTTTCTTGCACAATATTGTACCATACAATGCAATCAATTAACTCGCCTAACCTTTGTATGGACGAGGACGATCCTACCGTGAAGGAGAAAATTCGTTGCAATAATGGATTCATTGTGCATTTTAAAAAATCTTGGATTTCAAGTAATCTTGGAAAGATTTGGTCATGTCCTTATTATGGGGTAAAAAAAATAGACTCATTTATTTTTGTAAATTGAGATTTTTTATTGACCATTAGTCGTTCATAATTTTTCGTTATTGAAAGGCCTTAGATCTTGCAACTTTGGTGTTCGAGGGATAAGGAAAATATTGATCCAAGGTCCAAATTTGTAATTCCTAAATTAATAAAGAAATTGGGTGAGCTTGAGAATTTAGTGAAATATTCTCAAATGTCAGTCAACAAATACCAGAAAGTTATCGAGATTTCTAAAGAAGTGGATAAGCCTAGAGATTTTAAACAAGTTGATAATTGTCCAGATATGAAATTGAAAAAATTGAAAGAAGAGATTGAAAAATTGAAAGAAACGGAGAAGAAATGGGAAAGAACTAGGGAGAATGCACTTTCTTTGCTATAGTTTGTTATTATGTTGTATTTATAATTATAAGCTATTGATTTTGGGTTATATATATGAAGAAATGTTCAATCAAGTTACCTTAGATGTAGCCTCTTTTGTGTTGTGTCTAGTTTTCTTCGTGTTTCAATTAATTAGGTATAGCCTCTTTTATAATGAATTTTGAATTGATCTATTAATTTAATGTAGTTCATTTCACAAAATCTCTATTTTTTTTAGATATACCCTCGATTAATTGCATATTATAAATACTAGAAATCAAGATTTTAACTAAAATTGCATATCATAAATATTAGAAATCAAACTGCAATCAGAACAACATGTTGTTCTGACTTGAAGGAAGCACAATTTAAGCAAATTGAAAATGTCATCTTAAGAGAAAATGAAAAGCTATTGTCATTTGTTGTTGTGTAAGAGCATAAACAGTCATAAATCACAATGAGTTACAGTTACAATTGCATAATTTTTTTAAATAACTAAAAGCAAAAACATTAGAAAATCGCAATACCAATTTAAGTAACAAATCGCAGTCACAATTGCATAAACATTAGAAATCACAACACCAACTTCACAAAGAATAAACAAAGTGCAATTAGAACAACAAGTTGTAATCATAACACAATACTATCAAATGAATGCAGTCACAACTGCAAAATGATTTAAATAACTAGATCAAATCACTGCAGTACTTGTTTCAAAATAGACAAAAAAGAGAAATTATCTTCATTTTCATTTATTGAAAAGTTTTTGATCTTTGGCTCAACTGATTCATTTCAGCAGCGTTGGACACTATCCTCATTCTTTTATGTTCTCTCATCTCTTGAAGATCATGTTGGGTTATAGCAGTCTTTCCTTTTCATTTCACACCTGATTTTGATTTATGAGCTCCTAAATTTTCAGTCATTATGAAGGAGTTCATAGGCTTCCCAAGCTAGTAACACAAAAATTTATGTATTAGATGTTTGATAAATTTAAATTGACTAGTAAGTAAAATAATTAAGAGAAATTACGTTGTGGATTATAAAATCACTTTGTGTATGTGTACTCCCATTTCAACTATTTTTGGTCTTTTAAAAGGTGCTTGTCTTCCTCTTTCGGTGGCACCAGAACAGCAGCAACAACATCAGTCCTTTTTTCTCTTTTCAGTGACACTAGTAATAACACTAGCCTATGACACAAGTACTTTTATAAAAATACAACTGAAAAAAATGCATTTGTAAAATAACTAATTAAGTATTACCTGTTTTGCAGAATCTCTTGGTCGACCGATTGGCCTCTTTGTAGCTATCTCTGATTCGTTTGGTGTTACAGAAGATCCAACACTTGATCTTCCTGAATATGTCCCTCTTGATCTTCCCCTTCCTCTACTTATATTAGCTTGATCATTGAAATGATAATCCTTTTTATTGTGGCCCTTTTCATGACAAAGGCTGCATGTTATGTTCACACCTTTTTTTGGATAATTTTACCTGTCGTGTTTTCATTCTGCTCCTTCCTCCTATACTTTCTAGGTCTTCCCAAATCAACTCCTCTTTTTCCTAGATCAACTCCTTCAGATCTAGAGGCTTTTTCTTTTCTCTTTTTTATTTTGGAAGCTTTTTTTTTCTTTTCTTAGAATTCTAATCTCTTCATTAACATCACTATCATCTTCATCAAACAAATCTCCATAGTTTGAATCTTCACTAGTTTCTAGTTCACTAGCAGAAGTTCCATACACCCCAGGTTCTTCACCCACAGAAGCTTCTTCAACCACCTAGGTTTTTTACCTACAAAAGCTTCTTCGGCCATCATAGGTTCTTGAGATTGTGTAGCATTTTTAAATCCTAAATTTTCATTACCCTCAAAAGTTTGACCAAACTCTTCTTCAAAAGTAGGATTAGATCCCCATTATTTACATACTCAAGTCAATGGGGGACCACAACAAATTATCAATTAAATGGGTCACATAAAGTTCAACAATATCTTCATTTTTTAACTAAGGTATAATACCCATAATATCCTTATCACTTTTAACTTCTACAACATGGCGAGCTTTTGGTGGTCTAATATAAACAACACAAGAAGCACAATTATATTCAATTTCTTTAACATAATAAACAATCTCGAAGTAGGAGAATTTATCAACATCAACACCAAAACAATTAGTGACAACACCTCCAATATATTTAATCCGCGATTTTTATTGTAATTTTTCACCATGGTGAAATCTTAAGGTGATGTACATATCCATTGTCAAACTGAAAAAATTAACAAAAATCAAACTTTAGATGCAACCTTAAACTCATTGAAAATCAAATTTTCTACATTAAGAATCCTAAACTGAAAACTATAACTATAAAAATGAAAATTACTAACCTTATAATTTTATTTTCATCAAGTAACATCAAAATTCCTTCACAATGTCATGAAATCAACAGGTTAAAGATTGCCTAAGTTTGCGGAGCTTTCAAAGATGTTTGAATTTTAATTTGGAATTAAAATGAAATTAGAATTAGGAATATTTGCTCAGAAGGATTTGGTCTTTTAATTTGGGGACACGTACAAGTCATAAGAATCAAAGAGCGCGTGTCTCAACAACATCCGCCCTTTACTTGGACCTATAATAGGAGGGTTGATAAAAAACATGTTATAAGTTATTATGGGATACTTAAACACCTATACAATTAAGATATTAAACTAAGTTCTGGTGTCAAATTTAAAATTTTCTTTAGTGTATTTATACTGTATTTAATATTATGTTAAATAATGTAACAGCAGCAAGGTAGCGGTCGTTACGGGTCAAGAAGGATGAGTGCAACAGGGGAACAGATCCTTTGTATATCTCTATGCGTACACACCATAATACCCTAAATATTTCCTCCTCAAACGCGCTTCTCTCTCTGCGGCTTTCACTCTTCAAGGTAACAACCAATTTCTAATTCCTTTGAGTTTTTACTTAGGTTTTGTGTAATTTTGATTTAGAATCTTTTTTATGTTTCTCTTCCTTATCGACTAATTCATATTTCAGAAGAAAACAAGGTCAATTTTTTCTTTCTCAGTTCTCTCATGTTGTCAATTCGAAAGAAAGACATCCATATTCTGCACTTCCATATCTAGTATTAGTATCAATTTTGATCGTAAAGCTCTTCAAACATCCAAATCTTCAATGGGTTTTTTGGGTAATGTTAATAGAAGACTAATATTGTTGATTTCAGCTTGGGCTACATTACCTGCTTAAGAAAATATGATTTTGAACCTGGAATATTATTTTACTTTCTTCCTAATAAATAACTTTTTTTGCAACTCAATAATCTATTTAAGTTTCCCGTCATTCCCCCGCACTCAAGAGCAAAATGAAAAAGGAAAAAAGAGCATATGGAGATGTGTTTTGTGTTGGACAGGTAAGCTATGAACTATCTTGCTTCCATACGACTTGACATGGGTGTGGGATCCACATCTGACTTGGTCAACTTACCTTGAGCGCTTTGACTACATCTATGACTGTGAAGTATAGATTGATTGGGTATTTGGTTTGATTTATGGGTTTATATCACTTATATAATTATATAAAGTGTGAGAATGTTTTGCTCATACAAGATATCTTATGAATAAAATATTTTTTAGTTCAATAGCTCTAGTTAATCGAGATATATACTTTATATATGTCACACTATACATTTATTAGTTGTACCCAAGAACCCATATTTGCACTTGGATCCATATATGGGATAAAAAAATCTGACCTTTAGATACGCACCCATATTAGATATCCTCACCCGAGTCCGAGCAACTTAGGTTATTACATGTGACCTGCTCCTCTTCCATTCGGAGACAATCTCTGTGATCCAAATAAACTAATCATTCATTGATACAACCCATTTTAAGCCAATCCATTTAAGAAACATGAATTCCTCTCCTTATGATTCAAATGTTTTGTGTTAATATTGAAAATTTGATGTAATGATAGTTGGTGTGTAGGCAGTACTGGTGTGTGTGTTTTTTTTTCCTAATGTTAAAAATAATGCAAATCTTTTGTTTTCTTAGATGCTTAATAGCAAGTCCTTTTTCAGAAGGATACTGTTTTATTTGGTGAACTGTATGTTAAGAATTTCAAGCGGCTGACAAATCTTAACTTACCAGACTGGTAGTTTTTGTTTCATTTCTTCATGGAGATTAGGACCGAAATATTGGTTGTCTGCAAGTTTATGAGTTCTTTTTGTTTCAGAATGTGATATCTTGAATTACTATTTGGGAATGATCGCTTAGTCTTGGCTGCTTTACGGTCCAATAATTATTCGGTCCTACAATATCATTTTATAAGACAGGAGTGAATTATTGTTTGAACTTAGCTGCACCTATGTTCAGCCCATTTTCTATTTACTCTTAGTTTTCAACTTTTGATCATATTATTCTGCATTCAATTTAGAGTTCTAGAAGCTACTTTTTCCAAAACTCAGAACTTTGTAACAAGACAAAGTGTCATAGCATTGATAAAATAACATAAATAAATAAGATAACATGATATGTAAGTTCACACCAACGCACATATTTGATAAGCAGAAACATGATATTCTTTTAACTAGATCAAAGCATGAAACTTTTGTCTTGTAGTCTATGTTTTCAAAATTTGTCCAATAGATCAGTATTTAGGAACACTTTTTAATTTGTTTATTTGAGACTTGAATGTCATGTAGTGAAAAGACAATGGCTCTCATAGTAAAAACTGTATTAACATGACTTGCTATACAACATTCTCTAATTTAGCCTTGATGTGTTTCACCTCTGGTTCATTCTTGATTTTCCTCACCCCCTCTATCTCTCCCCATGCCTTTCAATTTTAGTAGGAAAAAGCTATTTGAAAATGGGGGAGGATGATGAGTACCGCTGTTTCATTGGTAACTTATCATGGTCAACGTCGGATCGAGGGCTAAAGGACGCATTTAGGAAGTTTGGCAATCTTCTTGACGCAAAGGTAAGAATTAGTTATTCTTTACAGGTTGTCTTACTATTCTTCTATTTGTTTGGGCTTCTTTCTCCCACGCCCACCTCCAGTGCACACCCACAAACTGTTAGGTTGGTTCATTCTTGCCTTTTGAATTCCTCCTCCTCAAGAGAAAGTGGTATATTTAATATTTTGTTGGTACAATCTCCTTTTCCATGTGGGTTTTTGGTGAAAGCAATAGACACTATTTTTTAACCTCTTGTGAGTTAGTTTCATTCTAATCATGAAGCAGTTTTCCAAGAGCTCTCGTACATTGAATGTTGTAGCGTGTTATATACTATTATTTTTCTTATTTACACGTAGTGCTGTACTCCCTTCTCATGCGCAAGGGAAAATCAAAGAAAAATGAGGTTTTCCCCCCTGAAATGGCAGGAGGATTTTTTTTAAAGAGTGCTAAAATGCAAAATGAGCAGGAAAATATATGCTCACTGCCTTATTTAGTGAGGAACTACTTACCCGAAAAAAAGAAGAAACTGTGTGTAGTTACAAGAGCTTTCTGGTCTATTTTTAAGTGAGATATCCATAGTCTTTTTGATAAGACATGTAGCTTTGTATTTGTTGAATAGAAAACCTGTGCTTTTCAAATACAGTCTGGGAATTCTGAAAAAAACATTAGTTTCCTTAGACTAATTATAGGATCAGTGGTCTTAGCAAGAACTAACAACTAACACTCCAAAGCGTTAAGGTTATTCATCTTAGTGATGACTGGAACTCCGGAGCCTTGTAGGGAAGAACTAAGTCATTTTGATTTTGGAAGATGCAATTTTAGCCACTACATGAAACCACCAGCGATGCAAAACTTCTCAGTGCGTGAATAAACAGTGATATGCTACAGTCCTGTTGTGAGCACTTTACTGACAAATATTGCAGAATACATTTTGGTGTCTGCGTCATTAAGTCTATAGCAGCACGGTGACAACCTTTTAGTCTCTTTCCTTCTCCTTATTTGTTTCCCATTTTCTCGTACTTTATCTGGATATAGATTTTATAGCAGCACTGACAACCTTTTCGTCTCTTCCTTTTCCTTATTTTTTTCTCATTTTCTTGTATTTTATTTGGATGTAGATTTTAAACATGCCACACCTCTATTTTCTAAACTCTCTTTCTGTTATGTTCAGGTTGTAGTGGACAAGTTCTCTGGCCGATCTAAAGGATTTGGTTTTGTTACATTTGATGAAAAGAAAGCAATGGAAGAAGCCATTGATGCAATGAATGGGATGGATTTGGATGGACGTGCCATAACTGTGGACAAAGCCCAGCCTCAACAAGGTTCTGGTAGAGATTATGATAGTCATCGAGCCCCTGACCGTGACCGAGATCGAGGTCGTGATCGCAGTCGTAGTAATCGTGAATATGGAGGTGGGCGGGGATCTTGTAGTGGAGAGTGCTTTAAGTGTGGCAAGCCAGGACACTTTGCTAGAGAATGTCCTAGTGAAGGAGGTCAGGGTGTTCGGTGTGGCGGCAGAGATGATAGGTACGGTGGTGGCGAAGGTGGTGGTTCTAGAGGTAGGGGCCATTATCGACCTGAAATAAATGGAGACCGTTTTGGAAACCGCAGCAGCAGGGATGGTGGCAGACATGGGGCAGAACGATATAACCGTGATCGTTCAGGGCCATACGATCGTCGGGGTTCTGGCTCTCGGGCTGGTTAATGCTTTAAGGTGCATAGGTATTTTGGACTTTCTGATTTTCACAGATATTCAGGAACTCCATTTAATTGTGGTTAACTGAAGTTTTATTCTATCGGTTGCAGCTGAAGAGCTAGGTGCCAACCAAGCCCGATCAGAGGGTTTGAAGTATGTCTCATGGCATCTTGTTTCCTTGGCCTGTGAGAAGGAAGTGGATCGATCTTTTGAACTCATGAAAGCTGGCATTTAATCTACTGTTCTATGTCCGTAAAATGTTCAATAGTATGGATTGATTGGGATCTTATGCGTGCTTAATTTGCGATTTTGAATGTGGTCTCACACTTTTGAATGCTACTATGGCTGCTGGTTATTTGCTTTCTTGGCTTGGAAAGTAGAATACTGTTGTTTGCTGCTGGAATCATAATGGTCTATTGCGTTCAAAGTTGCACCTCTGAAATTTTGTGGTGATAGATGGGTCTGATGAATTGCCAGGAATTTGTATTGGCAATAAAATTTCTGTGGTACATAAGCGTGTTCATGTCAAATTGGGAGCAAGGGTGAATTAGAAGTGGTTTTCCTGTTGTGTTCTCTTAGAATCTCTTAACAGTTAACGGGAGTTAAAACAGTAATGTATTGCATTATTCCTCGATTTAGTGAGTTGTTAATTTGCAGCTTTACGGTATTGATGATGTTGACCTTTTGACAGGCTGCGTTTGTTCAAATGGCTTTTTTCGGGTACATGATTGGGTGTCTTTACTAGTTTTGGTGCATTTAGACATAATTAGCATTTTGGACAGCGACAATCCTTGTGCAAGTAGTAATTGGTGTTGTTTTGGGCAAGGATTGCTGGAGGATCCTTTTAGATGGGATGTTAAATACTCTAGTTTAGCGACAGTGGTCCATTGATTTTCTTGTGGTTGTGATGTTGCTCCTACATGGAGAAGGTTGTTGTTCTTTCTACATTTGAAACCCAGATGAGTGTCCTTTTGTTTCAAGTCAGGCTTCATTTCCTTGCCAGCTTTTTGTATCCCTTTGATAGATGGTTGTGTTTTTCAATTTCGGCTGGAGGTATGGCTGATTGTTACCAACTCCTGAAGGGAGTTTGCTTATTTGAATATTCACTACTTTTTTTTTTGTTGTTGTTGTTGAGGTTGGGTGTAACACTTCAATTTCTTTTTAAGATAAGACCGAGTCATCCTTCATATGATATAGGATTTTAATTGAGTATTCTTAATTGAGCATAGATGTTAAAGTCAATT
>JAABOM020000002.1:11463063-11474775 GCA_011800125.2 Solanum clarkiae
AAGATTAGCATGCAAGAGCAAAGTCCGTGCAGTTTCAATGAGATGTCTATTTTTACGCTCAGCGACACCATTTTGTTAAGGTGTGTATGGGCAAGATGATTGATGGAGGATGCCATTAGCAGACATATATGTAGAAATTTGGGAAGAAAAATACTTAGTTGCATTATCACTGCGCAAGGTACGAATAGAATGTCCAAATTGTGTTTTTTTCTCATTGACAAATGATTGAAAGATAGAGAATAATTCAGAATGACTCTTCATGAGATACAACCAAGTACAATGAGAGAAATTATCAATAAAGGTGACAAAATAGGAAAATCCTAAAGTAGAACTGATCCGGCTAGGTCCTCACACATCGAAGTGCACAAGGAAAAAAGGAGTCTCAGCGCTATTATTATCATGAAGAGTAAAAGGACTATGAGTATGTTTACTACATTGACATGACTCACAATTAAGACTGGACAAGGATGACAAACTAGGGACTAACCGTTTTAGTTTGGATAGGCTAGGATGACCAAGATGAGAGTGGAGAATGTCTGAAGAGGTATTGTTGGCATAGGCTACTGGTGAACGAGGCACAGAAAGATGGTAATGGCCTCGTGACTCATGTCCGACGCCAATCGTCCATCCCATACCCAGATCCTGTATATAAACAGAAGGAGGAGTAAAATTTACTGAACACTATAGTTCTCTAGTAAGTTGGCTGACAGAAAGCAAACTGAATGGGCTACTAGGAACATAAAGAACTGAATTTAAAGAAAGAGAGGGGATAGGTGAGGCTTTCCCTATCCCTTGAACTGGCCTTTTGGTTCCATCAACAATGGTAATGGCTGGTATATGATTAGAAAAGGTAAGGGTAGAGAAAAGATTTTTATTACCACATATGTGATTGGTGGCACCAGAATCCATAATCCAAGGCCCAAGAGGAGGATGTTGAGCAATACAATCCATGGGGTTACCAATAGATTGTTGAAAATTTTGAAAAGCCTTGAACTTCAGAAATTCCTCATAATCAGTGTTGGATAGGGTCAATAGTTGAGATGATGATGAAGCATTGAGAATAGTGGAAACATCGGCTATGGAAGACATATTGAAGGTTTCAAGTAAAAAATTAGATACAAATTGGAATTCTTATTGAGGAAACAAATATCAAGAATGAGAACAGTGATCAAATAGATCAGTTCTAGAATTTCTGATGGCGGCAGCGGTGCGTGACAACGGTAGTGATGTTAGAACTAGGTAGGCAGGTCGGTCTTGAGGAGAGCAATCGAATAATGCCGGCGGTGGTGACCACCGTGATGGGGTTAGTTTTGACAAATGATAACCCGTTGGTGGTCAACTAGTGGCGGTAGTGAAGGAGATTTGACCGAGGAAAAAAAGGAAGAAAATGGGTTTTGATACTGCTGGACAAGGATACTCAACAGAAACTTATAATTTTCTCACTGGAAGCTCTGATACCATGTGAGAAATAGAGAAAAGAGTGAGAAAATTAAATTGAGAGAAATTTTCATTTTTTTGAGTGATGCTTAACAAGTGAGAATGGCCCTCCTATATATACAAGTCCTTAAGGACAATTTCTAGCCATTTATGGTCGTTGCTACAGTGCCTGCTACACTGCCCCACCGTTGCTACAGTGCCTATAGTCGTTGCGACAGTACTGCTACAGTACTATTCTAACACTATTCTCACACTACTGTTGGGTCAAAACAATATTATGTTGCCTTAGATGGCTATAAGTTTTGCTCCATTCTCACCTTAGCATGTACTGAAGCATTTCTTTGAATTATTCTGGATTTCTGGTTTGATTGATGTTTGTTATACTTATTATTTTTATCGAATAAGGGTTGAATGGTTGTGTCATGCTGAGGTTTTCCTGTTCTTTTTGCAGTGATGGTTGTTAAACCATTGGCCTGTTATTTGGTTCATTGTAATGCATTTATTTCTTTCAAAGTCTTATTCTTGATTACGTGTTAAATTTGAGTTTAGAACTTAAGTTTAGAATTCTTCCTACTGCTGTCTAAGATTCTTGACTGCTCATATAGTTGTGATTTGGCAGTGTCTTTGTTAATTCAGATTTTGAAGTTTAAGTCGTAGTTATTTTACTCTATTGCGTCCGATGTAATCGTTTGGTCCAAATCTATCTCAGTTTTGTTATTATTCTCAGAAGTCTGAGTCATTGATTGTCTCCTCTTTTTCTCTTATCTCCCATTTTTAACCAGTCAAATGAGTCTGCCCTGTTTTATACTAATCGAGCTGTTGTTTCTTGTTAAAATGACTGAGTTGTTTGTGATGTTGTTCACCATATTTGGTTTTGGTAAACTATATTTCATCTCTGGAATCAGTTTGCTAAAAGTCAATGGCATTATTGGGGTTTAAATGGCGACAAACTGTGCTTCCTTTTCACTTGAGCATGTATTAAGACATTTCTTTGAAATTTGGCTCTTCGATGTGCCTTAAAAGGATCTAATCTTGTTTAGTTATAGTACAACAACTGATTTGCTTCTATTTTATAGCTACATAATAGGCTCCACTTAGTTTAGCAAATAAAAGAGCAACTTGTCATGCTTTGGTTTGTAACATCTTAAGTTTTTCCTTCTCTTGTTATTTGAACCTTCGTTTCTGTCCCCATTCCCTTATTCCTACCTTGGTCTTGCCATTTTTCAGCATATTAAGGCTTTTAGTTGATTTTGTTTGGCTCATTGTAGTGCATGAATTCTTGCCTTAAAGTATCTTCCTGATTATATGCTGAATTTTGAACCCAGAGCATGTTTGGTTTGAGAGTCTTGGCCATTGTCCATGCCCTTTTGGCTACTATTTGGATCTCGTTACTTCATCTTTGGAATTCTTCTCTTTATTTATTTTGTTCCATTTTATGGTTTTCTTAATTTAACTGTGAGTGTGGCTACATGTTGAGTCCTAAAAGTTCTCTGAGTGTCTCATTTGCTTCCAATTCTTAATCATTGTTGTCGTTTATCTGCAAATCTTCAAGACTCTTGCATCTTTGTTAAGATTAGTTAGAATTGTTAGATATTAATTATGGTTGTTTTCCTTTTCTTGCATGAACCGCGATATCCGAGTCCATTGGGACTTTATCCTTGCAATTTCTCGAGTCAAGTTGAATTTGAAAACATTTGAACCAAACATTTCTCAATCTTCTGGTAGCTTAACAAGAAGCAAGAATGACCCAACATTAGATTCTAAGAAGAGCCAAGCTAAGACAAATGTTAAGGCGATCCTAACAGCACACTATGCAGGTTGCATTCACAGAAAGATAGATTGACAGCATTTCAAAGAACCAGAAACATCAGCAAAATGAACTGTCGGACTATATTTGAGTGTTACAGCATGTATTTGAGAAGCAAAAATCGTTTCAGCACTAGTTTTGACTTTTAGCAACTCGACAGTAAATAGAAAAGGTAGTAGGAACACTATCAATCAGTACCAGTATTAGGCTCAATTGTTAACGTACAGAAACATGAGAAATGAGTCATTTTAGACACACCACATTTGGAAACAACTCGAAATCGACTAACACATCGTACTTATTGGATAAGAAACACGAAATCAATAGGTAAAGCAGACCCTAAAGACTTGATCGAGACTGAGAATGATTTAACGACAATCAGCAACAAACCACAGCATCAACTCGCCATAACAGAGCACTCTCAGTCAGAACGAACTAAGTATAATCATAAAAACTTTGATATAGCTTCAACACTCGCGTTCGAACAAAGTATATGAAACTCGAAATGAAAAATAAGATTAGGATATTACCTTTGCCGGAGCAGTGAAACTGGGACATCGAGCTTGAAAGGGAGCTCTTCACCACAGCTAACGTATGCACAACTTCCTGGACCCTGGAACCTTGATGCTCATGTTATGAGTCCTTCGGTTCGACGAGGTTTCTTAAAAGAAAAATGAGGAATGCCCAGAAACAAGAACTTTCTTGATGTCTCTTTTTTAGGGTAAATGATGCTTGTGCGGTTTTTCTAGGGTTTCGAATTAAGAACCGGCTCCAGAGTTAGTTGAGTCTTTGCTAGGGTTTTGGGTTATCCATGGCTGCCCCAAAATGGTGATGAACAAGGAGTATATATTGCCCCAAATCAGGGCAACGGATGGGGGGGAAAATCAGAGGGCAACTTAGGGATATTTGGGGGTTCAATTTTGAAATTCAAAATCCCTCAATCCTATCCAACTCAACAATCCAAACGGATTCCTCAACGAAAAGCCATCAGGGTCGTCGATTCCAGGAGAGAGGATGGGTGCGAGGTGAGATTGGGACACATACGAGATTCTCCCCCAACGAATTCGTATGGGGATGAAGGAGAGGACAACACGTAGGTACGAATTGGAGGAGGTGAACGTTGGGAGGAATCGAATTTTTATTGGGTTTGGTTTGCGGGCAGAAAAAGAACGATGGTGAGGAGAGAGGGGGATGCACACATGGGGAGAAGAAGAAGGAAGAAGAAGAAATGGGTTGGGGGCGCGTGGCTTCACGTTGGGAGTATATAATGTTGTAAGTGCTAAAAGGGATTGGGCCGAGTCAAGGGGAATTTGGGCTGGGTCAGTGAAGACAAATGGGCCAGTTTTGGTCCAAAATGACCAATTGGTCTGAAAAAGAGAGGAAAATAAGAATCCAAGGGATTAAGAGAATGGCCATTTGAAATTGTAATCACAACTAATTAAATGCAATCAAATTGAATTCTATTGATCAATTTGATTACCAGATGAATTAATATAAATTAATTTAAAGAGCTTTTAATATTATCAACTTGAAATAATTAAAAATAATAACTTCTAAAATAAAATAAAATTTATTTGGAGAAATTATCTTTTGCATTTCGAAAGTTAATTGTTTCAAATTGTTAAAAATTAAAAGCTCGATGATTAATTTATACCGTGGAGGGTAAAAATTGGATGTCAACAGTTGTCCGTTTCTTTGAATATCGATGAAAGAGATCGTGAACAAAGAAACTTGACTAATCCAATTTTTAGCCGTCCATATCTTCATCTTCTGAAAAGCTCTTGGTACAGACTTTTAGAAATTATGGTCGGATCCTAGTTTTGGGCTTCCTACATATCTCAGGTTACATGAGAATTCAGGCCACTTGTAGTTCAAAACGCTTGATTTTACGCACGACTCTGAAAGAATTCAAAAGTTATCCCAATATCGAATTATGGAGAAATCAGCGTGCTCGGGAATGAGATTTTGAGAGCAAATGTTAGAATACAGCCGAGTTTTTAAAATTTAGCCCGCCTACATATCCTGGGACTTAGAAATCAGGCTGCATGTAGCTCGACTCCATCGGTTGAAGAGGAAATCTTTTATTTTGAGATAACCTCTGGTTCAGGAGGAGTGATAAACAAATCGAATTATGAAAAAGAGGCTTGCAACTTCTTAATCATAAATGTCGCCCGCTTCATATCCATAATTAAGAACTTACACGAACATAATTTTCAAAACTCTTGGTACATTATCGCTCGGATCAGAAGATTGCCTCCGATGAGAGTTAAGATTATCCGAAGGATAAACTTAAAACTAATGGACTCACAGAAATACCCACATGCCTTCTAACAGGAGTGGTTGGATTGTGGTGGTAGTCGCTTCCCAACTCGCGTCCTAAGGGTTTGATGCCCCCCTTCAAACTATGTCCTAGTTCGCTGCTAAAAAAAAAATTCACATTGTGCTGCATCCTACTTGATGACGTCTACACCTGTGGTTCGTTTTGAGAATTCACCCTTTCGGATGCTCTCGATATAACTAAAACAAAATGTTAGTAAAATCATAATTTGAATTAGAAATGGTATTTTTTACCATATTCGATATGTATTTTTCTCTTTGGCTTATGATAGATAATGAATCAATATGAAGCAATCATTATATGGCCCTCTCGACAACTTAAAGATAAAATGGTCTTCTCGACAACTGAAAAATAAAATAGCCTTGTCGGTGATAGATATGTAATGGCCCTCTCGGCAACTGAAAAATAAAATAGCTTTGTCGGCAGTGAATATGCAATGACCCTTTCGACGACTGGAAAAAAATAGCCTTGTCGACGATGAATATACCCTCTTGGCAACTGGAAAATAAAATGGCCTTTTTGGTGATGAATATGCAATGGCCCTCTCGGCAATTGAAAAAAATAAAATGGCCTTGTCGGCGATGAATATGCAATGGCCATCTCGGCAACTGAAAAATAAAATGGCCTTGTCGGCGATGAATATGCAATGCCCTCTCGGCAATTCGAAAATAAAATGGCCTTGTCAGCGATGAAAATGCAATGGCCCTCTCGGCAACTGGAAAATAAAATGGCCTTGTTGGTGTTGAATATGCAATGACCCTCTCGACAACTGAAAAATAAAATGGCTTTGTTGGCAATGAATATGCAATGGCCCTCTCGGCAATTGAAAAATAAAATGGCCTTGTCGGCGATGAATATGCAATGGCCCTCTCGGCAACTGAAAAATAAAATGGCCTTGCCGGCGATGAATATGCAATGTCCCTCTCAGCAACTGGAAAATAAAATGGCATTGTCAGCTATGAATATGCAATGACCCTCTCGGCAACTAGAAAAATAAAATAGCCTTGTCGGCGATGAATATGCAATAGCCCTCTCGGCAACTGCAAAATAAAATGGCCTTGTCGACGATGAATATTTAATGGCCCTTTCGACAACTGGAAAATAAAATGGCCTTATCGTCGATGAATATGCAATGGCCCTCTCGGCAACTAGAAAATAAAATGGCCTTGTCCGTGATGAATATTCAATGGTCCTCTCGGCAATTGGAAAATAAAATGACCTTGTCAGCGATGAATATGCAATGGCCCTCTCGGCAACAGGAAAATAAATTGGCCTTGTTGCTATGAATATGCAATGGCGCTCTCGGCAACTGGAAAATAAAATGGCCCCCTGGAAGCAACTTGAAAAATAAAATAGCTCTCTGGGAGCAACTTGAAAAATAAAATAGTCTTTCAGCAAAATGACTCTCCGCGATGCAAGATAAAATGACTCTCCATGATGCATGATAAAATGACTCTCCGAGATGCATGATAAGATGACTCTCTGCGATGCATGATATGATGACTCTCTGCGATGCATGATATGATGACTCTCAGTGATGCATGATAAAAATGACTCTCCACGATGAATGATATGATGACTCTCCGCAATGCATGATATGTGATAAATTGCTAGAGATTTGAGTGAGACGAAACTATTTATGCCTTGGCTATTCTCTTGTAGATAAGACCTGCGAAAATTTTCCTGCATCCACAGAAAATTTTTTAGTTTCAAAGTGAACTGATCTGTGTTGATTCTTCGGTTGTCTGCTCCTCGTCTTGTCCCCCGATGAACCACTTTGATCTCCCACCTCTTGGTAGATAGAA
The DNA here is from genome assembly GCA_011800125.2 of Solanum clarkiae. Classification (NCBI taxonomy): domain Eukaryota; kingdom Viridiplantae; phylum Streptophyta; class Magnoliopsida; order Solanales; family Solanaceae; genus Solanum; species Solanum clarkiae. The sequence goes on from JAABOM020000002.1 coordinate 11,470,451, forward strand.
GGTAGAAAATATACATTTTGAAAAAATATTCGAAATGTTAGAAACAACAAATTTAGAAAAGGGTTTTGCGGAAAAATTACTGCCAATTGTCATGTTACATAAAGCTTAGATGAACATGTTCGGCTTTTGACATAGATTCCTTGGTATGTCACGCTTGTCTTAAATTCCTGATTAGGCTGAGAATCCTTAAGACGGCTTTCAGATTTGTAATGATGCTTAGCGAAATTTTGAGGGCACTCATAAAACTTCTATCACAGTTTAGATGTTGTCAGGGATTAACAACTTATCAGAAACACCTTGAGAATTTTTGAGATCTTTCTCAAAAATTCTATCCCAATTGAAGTTTTACCATGCTCTGAACTTCGATTTGTTGAAGAGGGACCTCTTTGCTCAGAATTTTTGAGTTTCTCTCAAAAATTCTGTCCCAGTTTCCTTTATGTGAGTATGACCAAGCCGTTGTGGCGCCTGTATATCCCGTTGGGCAGTAATCAGGTCAAACGTAGTTCCCTCTCGGGAGGTAGAGAAAAATACAAATTTAAAATAAAAAAATGACTGAGACTGACATAAATCGCCTATGTATCTCATTCTTGAGAATTCAGGTCAAACGTAGTTCCAAAAAGTAAAAAGGAATAATAAAAGGGATAAGGGGATGACCGAGGCCGACATAGGTCGTCTACGTATCTCATTCTTGAGAATTCAGGTCAAACGTAGTTCATTACAAAGGAGGATAATCTGATAATAAACATAGAAATGATTACAAGCCAATCATACAATTACAGGAAAAGAGATAAAAGAAAACTCTGAATCTCCAGACATAGTGCCTTTTGGTAGCATATGAGTTGATCATCAAGTTGTGGTGAGCGATGTGTGTGCTAAATCCTGACACATCGTCGCATGACCAGGTGAATACGTTAACTTACTCTTCAACAAGTTGATGAGTCTTTTCTTCGAGTCTTTGTCAAATGAATACTGATTCTGACTTCTCTGGTGTTTTCGTCCTCTCAGATCTCCAGTTTCAAGCTTGAGTTGTTTAAATTTTGACAAATGGCTCGGATGTCACGGTCTCTTCATCATACACTTCGAACACTTGATCAATATTCACCTTAATATGACATTTTTTTCTTTTTTCTTTTTTTTTAAAAAAAATCATAAACATTTTTTTTTTAGATAGCAAAATTGAAATAAGCAAAGTTTCGTTAATAAAAGGAACTTTCAACTGAAAATAAAGAAAGAAAGAGAAATTTTGGCATAGCCACAGAGAAATTTGCTTTTTTTCAAAATGTTACGAGAGAATTAAAGTATAACGGAGTAAAATGGTATAAAAGGTGGGCCTCGGTCCTTTTTGGGATACCACCAATTTTGAAAATAATATAAAAGACACCTTTATCTATTAAGATGAGCGAAGAATCAGAAGCGGAGTGGATGTTTAATTAATCATTTGCTCTCTCGACTCGGTGTCTTGTACCGCCTGGTGTCTTGTACCGCCTTGTGTCTCGATAGTGCAGCACCATCTCCTTTGAATGTCCAGCCATTTTACTCAAGACAGATCAATTCTAAATACCTGTCGAATGTAAAATAACTCAAAAGATAAATGTGTTAGTCCTTATTCGTACTAAATAATGCAAAATATCACAGAAGAATAAACACATAATAGTTGCATTGTTTTGAAGACATACTAACCCATGAAGATAGGAAAATGACTAAAGTAGGAGAAATGTTGCCTATTTAAATTCAAGATTTGTGAATCAGGGAGAGGTTTTGACAATATCTCATCACATTTTTTTGAAATTGATGATACCTTTTTAAGGAAGGATGATGGGAAAAAAAGTTTTTCTAAAATGTGGGGCCGAGCCTTGAGAGGCTACCTACGTATCTCACGAGGGAGAAATCAGGCCCTAAGTAGTTCGGCACGTTTGAATATTTTCTAAATTGAAATGAAAAAATTGCCTCTTGTCAAATGAAAGAGTAAAATTTAGAATTTTGAGAGTGGGGTTCGATTTTATTGAGAAACTTGAGACTTGGAGAGTATTTAGACAAACTTTTGATAGTGACTTGATTTATGTGCTTAGGGAATTCTAGAAATCTTCGAAAAGAAGCGGACTAGAAGTCTTCAAACAGTGCAACATAACCACAAAAACAGTTATAAAATATATCACGTAAATAGATATTGCGCACCCTAAACAGATATGTGATCCTTTTGTGCCAAGGGTAGGCGTAACGATTTGAAGGATGTATACGCAATTTTAAACGTTCCATTGTCCCAAAATTATTTATACAGACTTTATGAATAAACTCAATAGGGATACATAATATTGGAAAGGGATACAACAATAATCAGTTTCACACAGGTGTATAGTCCTAAACTAAACCTTCATGGAAGATTTCTTCTTCTTGGACTTCTCGGCGTCTCTGAACGTCTTTGGATGTAATACCTTGTAAACAACCCTCTTTTGATTAAAATGTATTATTAAAATGAACTCCCAACCCCTAGGGGCAAAGGTTTGCCAAACAACATATATATCCTTCAAATATAAACACATAAGCATGATCGTCCATTTGGGTCGGGGGCCACTTTGAACTCAAGGTGGTCTTTCCAATGGGCCCAACATGCGTTACGTGTTGGGTCATCTTAGCCAATGTTTAGAAGTAGGAATTTGGCTTCGCTCTGTCTTAGGAGTCTAAGAGGGGGTTTTAAATGGACCGGGAACCCAAGCGGACAACCTGAGCTGGAAATCATGACAACTATTGGATGCATTACGAACCAATAAATTGCCACTTATTCCGAAAAGGGTTAAGTATTTGGAAATTCGGCTGCGGGTTCGCAAAACCATCCTCCCAAATACAAAGATACAATAGAAAGTATTATGACATGCAAATGACAGTTAAAACCAAAATTTAAACAAATAAAATAAATATGGAATAAAAAACAATTATTAATTATAATCTGAATAAATAGTTAGTCAAACAAATCCTAATCTAATAGTTAGAACCTAATCTAATCCTCAGCAGAGTCTCCATTTCTGTTAATTCGAAAAAATGACAACTTTTTAATTTTTTCCGAAAAATTCAATATAATACTTAATTAATTTAAGTATAAATCAAATTCCCAAAAATTTAAAAGAAAAGAGTTGCCACTTAACTTTAAGGATAATCAGGAAACCAATAAACATTTTAAAAGACCTAACAGAGAAATCTTTTAAAATATACCAAAGAAAGGTTCGGGTTCAATTTCCACTTTGAGAAGAACTTAATCACTCAAAATGACCGCTAACGTGCGGTCGACCGACGATTAGGAAATTGACTAACTTTTAAAGACTTGATTGACTTTAAAAAAATGTTGACTAGTTTTAAAATTAACTAATTTTGAAAGAATTGGCTAAATTTGAAAGATTTGACTAAGTTTGAAAAAATTGATTATATCTGAAAGAACTTGCCTAAACTTGAGAGACTTGCCTAAATTTGAAAGACTTGACTAAATTTGAAAAAAAATGTATTAATTTTGAAAGAATAAACTAATTTTGCAAAAATTGACTAAGTACACCAGAAAGTTGACTAATTTTGAGAAAATTGATTAAATTTGAAAGTATTTGCTAAATTTGAAAAAATTTAACTAAATCTGAAAAATTTGACTAAATTTGAAAAACTTGACTAAATTTGAAAGAATTTGACAAAACTTGAAAGAAATTGACTAAACTTGAGAAAATGACTATTTTTTGCAAATTGGCTAAGTTTAAAATTTACTAACACTCCAAAAATAAATTGCACGAATAATTTCAATACTTAAGAAAATTTTTAATAATGAAAATTAACATAAATAGAGGCAATGTTGGGGAAACAATTAGATTTTAAACAATGAACTAATGTTAGGGTTAAAACAAAATATCAAATATCACAACAAATAATAGATAATAGACAAGAAATAAATAGGATTGGGCTTTGGCAAGCCCAATTCTTCTTCAATCTGTCTTAATTATAAAAAAAGAATATTGGACCTGCCTGGCCCTTTAAGAGAATTCTGCCAGCTGCTGAAGATTGGGCCTCTTGACCTCTTTTAGTGTTGTATATCAGCATAGTATATACGCTGTATGTCAGTGTATATACAATATTTAGCAAACTATCTTCCTGAATAAATTGGCCCACAAGGCCTCTTGGGCCGCCCCTACTGCTGCTCCTGCTAAATGGGCCTGTGGCCCATATCTTGTGGTATACACTTATTGTATATCTGTTGCATATTAGCGTATGACCCTGTGATGTCTTCTTTGCCATTTCTGTTTTAGTTTTACTCTAACCTGTAACCAGATCTTTAAGTCTTTTTAAATGATATG
>JAABOM020000002.1:11474875-11492960 GCA_011800125.2 Solanum clarkiae
ATTTTATAATTTTTTTGAAATAATAATATTTTAATATTTAATTTTAATTAATACTACTTATAATTTATTTATTTTTTGCCAAGGTGGAATGTTTTGTCCATGTAGAGTGTGATGTGACATATTTTAAAAATAAAAGTGAGAGTGTAGCACATACACCATGGTGAGAGTGGAATAAAAGATAGAGGTGTGTTTTTCTAATAAGTGATAGTTTAGGTGTGTTTTCCAAACTTTCAATACTTTAAGTGTGAAATTCAAAAAAGTGATATAGCTTAGGTGTGTTTTGTATACTTATCTCTTTAAATAGTTATGTTACATCCCTTAATAAAGGGAAGACAATCAAACCATAACTACACTATATAATTACAGGGTGTCATTCAAGTTCTATATGATATTTACAAATTTTAGGATACTCACGAGATCTAACGATTCTTAATGCTATTCATAACTCAAGGACCTTGAAAAGCAAGATTATTATTTTTGAAAAGATACTATCTACCGAAAACCAATCATGTACACAAATTAACATTTTTTAACAATTGTTTGGGGATATTGAAAACTTATTGATACAAGAAGCCAGTTTAATTCCACAAAGTGGCTTTGGGGAGAGTAAAGTGGACAAACCTTACTCCCGACTTGGAGGAAGAGAGGTTATTTTGATAGACCCTCAGCTCAAGAAAAAAAGCTAGTCCAAAGCAATGTAAAGAAAGAAATGATGAAAATAAAGAATTCATGGCAAAATACTATAGAAAACCTGACAAATCATCCTGAGTGATAGTCATAACAAGATAAAACCACAACCAAAGTACAAAAAAAAAGATAATAACCAAACTCAAATGACAAGAAACTACGAGAGTAATACTATGACTAATAGTATGGCTAATAATATAGAAGAATAAGTGAGACAATGCTTAACTATATTCTAGTAGAATTACTTCCTCAAATAGGCAAAGAACAAAGATTCTCTTTTTCTAATATAGATATTGTCCGGGCCCACTAGGGTGTGCCTCGACGAATCTACAAATACTTGTTATCTTTCACTAGGCCACCAACTCTTAGGCAGATTGAACGAATTCACCTAGGGTCGCATAGGCAAGGATTTAAACCTTGTGTCCAAAATTGTTATTCCAACACTTCGACTGCTAGGCCACCCTTTAAGATTTCTCCTAAGATTTAGTTGTCTATGACAATAATAAATTTTGTAATACCAAAACCATTCTAGGGCACTCAAACACTAGACACTTCTTTCTATAGAAACAAATACATAAAAGCTCATTTTATATTTATGTTATGAATATTCATTAACACAATTATAAAAAAAAAGGAACTGAATTTCCAGAAAGCATGGTTTGTAGCAAGTCAAAGGACAGCCTTTAACATCCTTCATACATATTATTGGATGAACTTACAAGTACTGCAATTTCTGGAGTTGGCAAAGTTGTGGTACCAGTTGACCTGATAGATTTGCATTTCCAAGATCACGGTGTAAAAAATGCAACCAAAATTCATAAATGAAACCACAATAGGAATGGAAGAGAACAAAGAATTTTGGTGTAGCTTGCACTCTAGTCACACTATTTTCATTATTGCATGTTACATGGAACCATTTACAAGGATTAACAAGGGTTGCATCCCAACTCTGTAGAACCCTATTAGGATCAGTCAAATTTGTCTTCAAAGCATTCAAAGCATCAACTATCTTAGATAAAAGATGACATATCACTGATCAGCTCAACACATATCAAAACCAACTACTTCGCTAGATTATCTACAACATAATTTAACCATTTCAGGGTCTACTTCAAGTTTTTGCCAAATTTGTATCCAACTAGAGCAAGATGAATCAATACATGTGCTTTATTTCTAAATAGTAACCGCACAAAAATTTTACACCATCAAGTACTAAAAAATCTAACTTTAGGTAACAAATTAGTCTTAATATATCAATAGCCCCTTAAACTTGCCAGTAAATTTCATTTAGATACTCAAACTATAACTTATTTCAACTAAGCACATGTATAATGATAAAGTGTTCCACTTAGGCACTTCCAATTCAAATTAGGAAAAAACATTTGAGCATATTCCCAAGTGTCCATGACAAAGATAAGTTAACCACTTAAAATATGTAACCTACTTTAGTTATACGTATCAAGTAAAACCTCAAGCATGTTCCAGTTGAGGTTAATAATTAAAGAAAATGACATATTTAAAAATACGGTTAACATAACAACCTAATAAACGCATGAGAATACACATAAATTTTGTTCTAAAATTTGAACTAGAAATGTTTAATAAGAACAGTTTATCATATGTCTAGGTGCTCAATACGAATAAATAGCAGTTCAAGCGTCTAGTATCCAAATGAAACTTAATGGCAAGTTGATGTAAGAGAGTTTTTCAATTAATTTTGAAACAATTCATCTGATAAAAGTTTTTTGAGTTTCAAAAGAATAAATGTTTTGAAAACTTATTTTTTCATTTAGTCTTATATTTTAGGTTCTTGAAGATGAATGTTTATTTGTAACACTCATAAACCTATTAATAATATTTTTATTAAATAAACTCTTTTACGTTAAAGAAACTTTTATCCTATAAATTGTGTTGTTTTCTTTGAAAAGATATCACTTCAACAAGAAAACGAAAATACTTTGAGAGACATTAATCAAAAGGTGAAATCACCGATTAAAGAATATAAGAGCAACATTCTTGAATGCTACTTATTTTGTGGCTTAGTTGAATCTCAAAGATAAAGTTGTCATTTGTTCTTCCGTTTGCTCATGGGTGAGACTCCAACTATCTTCAAAAAATGTATTAACGTGTCTCTAAGTCAAGCAAGTTCTTATTTAAAATTTCTTGTACTATCATCATTCTTGTTCTAACAATTTGAAAATAGTTGTCTCTATGGCATCCACATCTATATCTGACAATATTCCATCTTTGCATAATCCTAATTTTGAAATATTTGATAGAAAAGACTTTCCTAAATGGCATGGAAAGATGGAATTTTTTTTGAGACGATTGAAGTTGACATATGTTCTTGAGGAACCTTGTCCTAAGGCTCCAAATTTTAAGGTAGCAACTGACGAGGCTATTTTGATTAAAGAACAAATTGTCAAGTGGCAAGATGATGATTTTCAATGTAAGAATTAGATTCTTGGAGGAATGTCTAACAAATATTATGATCAATATTATATCAAGTTCAAATTTGCTAAGGATATTTGCGACAATCTTCAAGCCATCTGTTTGGCAGAAGAGGCGAGTTCTAAGAAATTTCTTGTTTCAAATTATATGGAGTTCAAAATGGTTGATGACAAGTCAATCACTGAACAAGTACAAGAGTTTCAACTTATAGCTAATAAAATTATTATATCTGGAATTACTCTTGATGAAGACTTTCATGTTGGTGCTATTGTCTCAAAACTTCCTCCGTCTTGAAAAGAGTATAGAAGTAAACTCTTACACAAGAAGGAAGATTTGACTCTTGAACAATTATTGCAACACTTACAAATTGAACAAGAGACACGATATCATGACAATAATGCTTTGAAGGAATCCATCATGAAAGCTCATATTATTGAAGAAAATTCCACCAAGAAAGAACCTGACAATAAGAAACTATCAAAGGTAAAGAAGAATGTGCATTTTAAGCGTAGTAATTCTAAATCGGACGAATATTATCGTTGTCACAAAATTTGTCATTATGCACGTGATTGTAAAATTCTTAAAGCAGAAAAGAACAAAGAAAAAAAAAACAGTAAAAAGAATGAACTTGTGGCGATGATCACAGAAGCTTTTGTAGCCAGAGATCAAGTGGAATAGTGGATAGACACTGGTGCAACTCACCATATATCAGGTGGTTGAAATACTTTCACTACCTATGAATTAGTGGGGGACAATAAGATATTATATATGAGAAACTCGTCCTCTGTTAAGGTTGTGGGAAAAGGAACAGTTGAATTGAAATTCACTTCTGGGAAAATGGTCACATTGATGGACATGTTGCATATTTCTAATATTCGAAAGAACTTGGTGTCAGGTACCCTTCTTTCGAACCATAGTTTTAAAATAATTTTTGAGACAAATAAATTTATTTTATCTAGAAATGGCATGTTTGTTGGAAAAGATTATGCTACAAATGGTTTGTTTAAACTCAACATTGAAAATAAAAATATTTCTGCTTATGTTGTGGAGTCTCTAGACTTATGGAATGAATGTCTTTGTCATGTGAATTATAGGTCAATTCAACTTATGATGAATAATGGATTAATTAAAGATTATGGAAGGAATCATACTACTAAGTATCCTACTTGTAGTAAGTGCAAAATAACAAAAAAAGTCTTTTAAGACTATTGAAAGGATATCCACACTTTTAGAATTAATCCACACTGATATTTGTGAGATGAATTGTTTATCACATCATGAAAAGAGATATTTTATCACTTTCATTGACGATTACTCAAGGTATACATATATTTTTCCATTGAATACAAAAGATGAGGCATTTGAGGCTTTTAAAACATATAAAGCAGAAGTTGAAAATAAATTGAGTTTGAAGATAAAATCAATTAGATCTAACAGAGGTGGAGAGTATTTAAAATCAGATTTTATTGATCTTTGTGAAAAGGAAAGCATTGAGAAACAATTGACCATGTTTTATACACCACAACAAAATGGTGTTGCAGAAAGAAAAAATAGAACTTTCATAGAAATGGTTAACTCTATATTTTATGGATCTGGTATGACTGAAAACCTATGGACTGAAACCTTATTGTCAGCTCGTCATATTTTGAATCAAATTCCTTCCAAGAAAAATAATACTTTTCCTTATGAATTTTGGAAGAATCAAAAGCCAAATATAAATTAATTTAAAGTATGGGGTTGTTTAATTCATGTTAGATTACCAGATCAACATACTACTAAGATTGACTATAGAAGAATAGATTGTGTGTTCATTGGTTATTCACAAACCAATAAGGCTTATAGATTCGTAAATCTTAAGACTCCAAGCCCTCACACAATTAGTGAATCATTGCATGCTGACTTTTTTGAGCATGTATTTTCTAAGAAGAAGGAATCTATAGATCAAGATACAAGTTCTTCTATATCTTCTCTTAAAAGGAAAATGGTTAAGTCATTATAAGAAAGTCAACCAAGACGTAATGCAAGATCAGCTAAACCAAGAGACTTTGGACCTGATTTTCAAACTTATTTGGTTGAAAAAGAACCTGAAAGTTATGCGAAGCAATGTCTTCACATGATGCTCTTTTTTGACGTGAAGTTGTTGATGATAAAATATATTTTATATTGTCAAATAATACCTAGATTTTATCAGATCTTCCTCTTGGAAGTAAGTCAATTGGTTCCAGATGAATTTTTAGGAAGAAAATAAAATCAAGATGGTACTTTAGATAAGTACAAAGCTCTCTTGGTAGTAAAAGGATTTGCTCAAATGAAAGATGTTGAGTATTTTGATACTTTGGCACCTGCAGCTTGGATGACCTCTATTCGATTCTTGATTGCTTTAACAGCAGTACGTGGCCTTGTAATTCATCAAATGGATGTAAAGACTACATTTTTTAATGAAGATCTAGATAAAGAAATTTACGTGAAACAACCAGAAGGATTTGTCGTTCCTGGTCAAAAACATAATGTGTGTAAGCTTCTTAAATCTCTTTATGGGTTAAAACAGGCTCCAAAGCAATGGCATGAGAAATTTAGAAATGTTATGATTTCTAATGGCTATATAATAAATGGTGGTGATATCTGCATATTTAGTAAATTTCAAGAAAGTTCTGGTATTATAATTTGTCTTTATGTAGATGACATGTTGATGTTTGGAACTGATATTGAAAGAGTCAAAGAAACAAAATCATTTCTTACTTCTCAATTTGAAATGAAAGACGTCAAAGAAACAAAATCATTTCTTACTTCTCAATTTGAAATGAAAGACCCTGGAAAAGCTTATATGATTTTGGCATTAAAATCATAAGATCAACAAATAGTTTGACTCATACTCAATCGAGTTATATCGAGAAGGTTCTGAAGAGGTTGGTCACTTTGATGACAAACCTTCTCCCACACCATTTGATCCAAGCATCAAACTAGTACAAAATTTTGGTGATGTTCTGATCAATTGATATATTCTCAAATAGTTGGGAGTCTTATGTATGTCATGCATTGTACCAGGCCAGATATTGTTTATGCAATAGGAACTCTTAGCAAGTTTACTAGTAACCCTGGAATTGAACATTGAAATGTTTTGATTCGTGATTTAAGATATCTGAAGGGAACAATTAATGTTGGCCTACATTATTCTACCTTCCCAGTAATCCTTGAAGGCTATTAGTGATGCTACTTGAAATTCTGATCTTAATTGACTCTAAATCTATTATTGCTTGGATTTTTACTTTGGCTGGAGCAGCAATCTCTTGAAAATCAAAGAAGCAGACATGTATTACTCATTCAACTATAGAGTCAGAATTTATAGCTATGTCTTCTGCTGGAGAAGAAGTTGATTGGCCGCAAAATATACTAATCGATATTCCATTATGGAGTAAGCCAATTCCACCTTTGACTATCTATTGTGATAATCAAGATGCTATATTTTGGGTTTCAAGTGATTGTTACAATGGCAAATTGAGACAAGTTCGTCTCAAACACAATCACGTAAGAAGATTATTGGACGAAGTTATAATATCACTTCAATATATGAAGTCCAAATGTAATTTAGTGGATCCTTTGTCTAAAGGATTAGGCAAACAATTAGTGGTGAAAACTTGTAATGGATGGAAATAAAGCCTATTGTAAATTAGTTGTGCCTTTATGATAACCCTACCTATGATGTAATTTTAGGTTCAAAGGGAAAAACAAGTAAAGTTACAATTGTGAAGCACATCAAATAAAATTCCCATTTCTTTACAGAAAAAATAAATAGATGTGCATGATTGAGATTATATTCTCTTAATAAGTCTGTAAATCGATTTTGGTTGGAGTATGTAGGAATACTCTTGATAGATTTATTGATACTTTGCTATAAAAGATGATGAGATTAACTTCTCTTGAAATTCATAGACTATTTCGTCAAGTATGCAATGTTACTCTTGATGAGTTCACCGTACTAAGTGCGAAGTGGAGACCGCTTCAATAAGATTTTTAACAAAGAAATCTTAAAGCACTTAGCTAAAAGGATTCAGGACACATAGCTGTAAGGTGTCAAACGATTTCGATTTTCACCAGAACATAGTAACATGGATTGACTATTTTTCTACTTCATTCAATGAACCACTTAGTTCAAGATTTGTTCACTAAGTAGTCAATGATTTAGAAAGTCTACACTAGCTAATGTTTCAAGTCTAAAAGACATCATTATTAATGCATGTTACTAGATTAATGTCACAAAATATTTTTTGATTTTTCAAAAGATAAAAAATTTCTTGAAACAAGTGGGGATTGTAAGAGAGTATTTAAATTAATTTTGAAACAATTCATTTGATAAAAGTTTTTTAAGTTTCAAAAGAAATAAATGTTTTGAAAACTTTTTTTTTCATTTAGTCTTATGTTTTAGGTTCTTGAAGATGGATGTTTATTTGTAACATTCATGAACCTATTAATAACATTTTTATTAAAGAAACTCTTTTACGTTAAATAAACTTTTATCCTACAAATTGTGTTGTTTTCTTTGAAAAGATATCACTTCAATAAGAAAACAAAAACACTTTCCCTTGAAAATACTTGAGAGACATTAATCAAAAGGTGAAATCATCAATTCAAGAATAGAAGAAAAAATGACTGAAATTATATAATTATATATAGTTAGTGTATATTTCATATAATTAAGCTATATTTAATTTTTTATTATATCATAATATATATTTAATATATATAGCTCATATATAAACAACAATATATATTTTCTATGACTTTTGACAAAGTATATTGCATAGTCATATATATTTTCAATGAATTTTTTAATGTAAATGAAACATGGCTATATTTATTGTAAATTAGTTAGCTTTTTGTATATATTTGAAATTATACCATTAAAGTTTTCTAAGATAGTAACAGTATTTTTTTTCTAATCAATGTCTTCTAAGAAACTTTCTATAATATTACTCTATCCAGTTTAGTTTGTTTGTCTAATTTTAACTTTATACAAAAGTAAAAAATACTTCAATCTTGTGTTATGAAACTAACATATCGAATGTACCAAATCTGTGGACTTGTGATCTTAAACATGTTATGAAAATTATTAGAATCAAAGAGTTGTCAACAAAATAGAGATATTCTTTTAATTATATATACTTTTTCTAAAAGATAAGTTGTTCACGGGAAGATACTCATACTATGGAAGATTGCGGGCTAATTAATTAGCACACATTATTCATCTTAATTAAACAGAAAAGAAAATGAATACATGGGTTCAACAAGATTTGGTTAAGCTTAGTCCTCAAAACTAAAGTAGATAGGAATTTCAGTGTGAAACTGAATTAGAAGAATCGAACGGTACATGGCTCTAATTACAATTTCTTTGTGTAGATTCCAAGTAATTTCTAATCCTACAAGGGATGATTTTTTGAATCTATGCGGACAATCGTTTTTCCAAAACTACAAAAAAGATAAGTTTTTTAAACATATTTGGAAAGCTAATATAATTAATATTCAAAAATTTCAAGACAAGCAATAAATCTTTTGCTTGGTCTGAATTTTTTTATGAGTAGGAACAATATTTCTCAGCTTTGTTCTCAGCCCTCGTAAGGGCTCTGCCAAGTATTACACAAACCAATTAAGTCGAGACAATTTGTAAACTTATTGATTGGGACTCGTAGAGATAACTGATCAGCAATTTCAGTTTCTTTCATGTCTTTGTTATAGAGTTTTTTAATGCAACCTCACAAAGAACATTATTTGTAACTCTCATAAAATTCACATTTTAAGCCATCTCCTTTTGATATATCTATCTCAATCTTTCACCTTTTTATAGTTTAGTGCACGTGTATATCATATCAATATTATTAAATTAAATATTATAAATATTTATAAATTCTTAATATTTCCATAAGAGTATACTTTTTTAAATTATTCATCTGATGTTTAGAATTCGCGTTGAAGTCCAATTAATTCAAATTCAGACTTGACAGACCTCATTCGGGAATAACGATCTCTACCAAGATTCTTTTCTATATCAAAGCCTACACAATTCTAAGTAAATGGAACAATAATGAATGACCCTAAACATATATATAATTTAAATATAGTATAAAGGGTATATTTTATGAATAATTTGTATAGTTTTATTTGTTTTATTCAAGATCAAAATGATCATATTTTGTTTAAAAAAAGAAGGTAAATTTGAAAAACTATATTTCATTAAATATTTTTTGAAATACATTTTTATAACGATTCTTTAAAAAAATATTGTCAAATAACATAATTTAAAAAATCGATACTTTGATTTTTGAAATATATGAGAATAAAAAAATTAGTCTTTCAACTTCTTTGAGAGTAGTAGTACTTTGAATTAATAAGTTGTTATTCGAATAATAAAGAAAAAAATCTCAAAGTTATTCATCTTATTGTACTTCTGAATTAAAAAAATAAAACGTTAGATTCTCTTATTATTACAAAATTAGTATACGTATCCGCGTGTTGCGCGGAAGTTATAAAAGACAGCTATGTTTTAAATTAAAATGAATTAATATTTATTATTAAATTGTTAATATCTTTAAAAATTAATTATTAAAAATTATTAATTTATTTATATGAGAATGTAAAATTAATATTATTAGTACACATCTTTCTTTGTTATAATATCAAACTATTATTTCTATAGCTCTAATAAAGCTACATTTTTATTCTTTTACCCTTCTTTGCAAAATCCTTAGGCAGTTATTGACCATTTTAAGCAAAATCCGACTATCACGCCCCGGGAGGGTACCCTGAACGTAACTGGCACTCTGAGGCTATTGCTAGTCTCTAAGCGAACCACCTAGTCACATCACTCTAGTTCTATCAACAATTCAGCAGAAGATAACAAAGAGAACTCTGACTATCAGTGGGCTACGAGAATATCAAAATCACTATGTGAATATATGCTAAGAACAATGGAAACAACCTCAGTATAAAGGAATAAAAAGGGGAAAAGAACCCCAACATCAGCCATCATACGTCTATGTCTATGAAATCACTATAGCTACTATCTAAGAAAGTACCATGACAGGCCATGGCTACCACAATCCAATAAAAGCACTTAAAGAAATAAAAGCAAGTAAAGATGTCCTCCGAAGGTAGGGGATGACTCACCAAGTCTGAAATCAAGAACTTTGAACCTCAACGATTCGTCTGCTGAAGTCCTCTATCTACAGAACGTGCATCATAAAATGATGCAGTGCCAAAAGGGTGTTAGTACGTGGAATGTACAGTATGTAAAACAGGCTAAAGTAAACAATATAGGCAAAACAGTATAAAATGACATCAGATCATCACTCGCTCAGTCTCAACTCAGAGTAAGGAACAAGACCCTATCACATCACCATCCATCAAGATATCATACTATCACATCAACCTTAGAGTACTATCAACATGAAATTTATCTGGAAGTTACTACAATCGATAACTACCACCTATGAGCCAGTGATGATACAACGAAGAGATGTCATTGCCACATTCGCGCAGTACCTTGCCGGGATAAAGGATAAGTCTATTGGGGATCCCAAAAGAAGTCTATCAAGTCCTCTGTGGGACAAAGGAAGTATCATCTTTCATGGTCCAATCCTCTCCTATGTGGCCACATAGTTAAGGAGTGCGAGTGGGACTTACTCTAACCCATTTCAGTGCTAATACTCCTCCCAGGACTCGATATGCTCATAAGTCTATCAACATTAGGATCATTATACAACCAACCGTCCTCAGTCAAGGACCTCACCTCATCTGACCTTCCATCAACTCAAAGACTAAAATCATCCTTTCCAACTCTATCTCAATCTCTTTTAATCTCTAAGAATACTAGTTTCATCAACTTCAGCCATTAATACACTCATCTTAGGACATAGACCACAAAAATCAACGCACTCAGAAATGTCAAGGCTCTAAACATTATCCCTAGGTTCATTCTTGAAGTCTTTAAAAAGGAATTCATAAAGGGTAGATACATTCTCATACAATAATACATGTAAACAATAAATTCATAGCAGATGATCATCAATCTGAGAAAATACATAGAATTTAGGTAAGATTTTCAATGTAACATTCAAATATTGCAACACAAGACCCATTAACTATTAACTATTCACTCTAGACCAATCAAGGGGCATATGGGAGAACAATCCCATGTTCAGGGTAGCCTTTACATACTTGGGACGAGGATTTTACTATACTTCAACAAGAATTGATCTCGAACTTGGAAAACCTTAGGCTCTCCCTTGCTATCACTCTCAAGAACTTATGTTTTAAACTTGAAAGTAATGGGTTTTTGAAACCCTTTTGTACGAAATCAAGCTTAGAAATATGTTTTACGGTATTACAATAGGTTAGGAATACCTAAAATACGTTTCCCGAATTTATAAGAAAAACCCATCAGCAAAATTAAACAAGTCTGTGATGCGGACCCATCGCACACTAGTGTATTTTTGGGAATTTTGACCTTCGTTGAAAATTGACGAAAAAACATAAGTGTGGATCCATGATGGGTCCATATCGCGGCCTGTCGCGCACCCTCACTATTTTTGGTCAAACTTTCGAAAATTATTTTTCGACCTGATCGCTCTAAAATCTAGTCAAGACCATTTTTCCACTCGACTTTCTGTGTTGATCACAAATTCGGTCTCGGATTTTTCGTCGGAGCTTTGAAAGACATGTTATGCGCACGATTATATTTTAGGCGTGTTTAGTAATTTTATGGGGTGTTACATCTTCTCCTTCTTGGGACAATTTTTGCTCGACTGAAGAGTATAGGTAGGATATAAGCACGAGTAACCTCAAAACTCGTCTCATTCCTCACTCGAGAACTCTCGAACTCTCAGTTATCTGTCACTTATCTATCTATGTCTTAGACTAAGGAATAGAATCGGATTAATACCTCAACTCAATGAAAGAAGACATTCACTAGTGTTAGGGATAGGGACCTGACCTCGGACATCATCATCATTCAGCACTAATAGGTATGGGTACTTGAGTTTCATTGCTTCCTCAGCTTCCAACGTAGCTTTCTCAACAAATTGATTCCTCCATAGCACTTTGACGGAGGCTATCTCTCTGTTCCTTATCTTACAAACTTGTTGATCAAGGATTTGGACTAGAATTTCTTCATAGGATAGGTTATCCTTCACTTCTGTACTCTCTATAGGAATTGCCAAAGTCGTATCTCCTAAACACTTCTTCGGCATTGAAATGTGAAACACCACGTGAACTCCATCTAACTCGAAAGGCAGGTCTAGCTCATAAATAACCTTCCCAATCCTCCTCATAATCTAGTATAGTCCGATATAACATGGACTCAACTTCCCTTTCTTACCAAACCTCATAACACCCTTCATGGGTGACACCTTCAAGGACACCCAATCATCCACCTCAAACTCCAAGTCCCTTCTCCTCACATCGGTAGAAGACTTCTGGAGACTTTGTGCTGTCTTCAACCTTTCTCTGATGACCTTCACCTTCTCCATGGACTGGTGAACAAGATCGGGTCTAATCAATTCAGCTTCACAAACCTCGAACCAACCAATCGGTGATCTACATCTCCTCCCATATAATGCCTTATAAGGGGCCATCTGAATGCTGGCATAGTAGTTGTTGTTGTATGCAAAATCAATTAGTCATAGATGATCATCCCAATTCCCTTTGAAGTCGATGACACATGCTCTCAACATGTCCTTATGCGCTCTGCCTGTCCATCCATATGAGGGTGGAAGGCTGTGTTTAGATTCATCATACCCAATCCCTTCTGAAATGATCTCCAAAATTGAGAGGTGAATTGAGCTCCTTTATTTGAGATGATGGACAAGGGAACCCCGTGCAACCTCATAATCTTATGAATGTACAGTTGGGCATACTCCTCAGTTGTATTAATTGTCTTAACTGCCAAAAAGTGGGCTGACTTGGTCATTCTATCAACAATCACCTATATCGAATCATACTGCTTTCGAAATCTTAGTAGGCAAGTAATGAAATCCATGTTGATCACCTCCTATTTCCATTCAGGAATTTCAAAGTTCTGAGAGAATCCACACGGTCTCTGATGTTCAACCTTGACCTGTTGACAATTGGGACACTTAGAGACAAAATCAGCAATGTCCCTCTTCATTCCATTCTACCAATAGACTTCTCTCAAGTCGTGGTACATCTTTGTAGAACCAGGATGGATAGAATATCTGGAGCTATGAGCTTCAGCCATGATCCTATCTAGAATACCATCAACATCATGTGCGCATAGTCTACCCTGGTATCTCAACACCCTATCTCCCCCTTTGGAGAAAACCATCACCTTCTACTTGTAAACCGCTTCTTTCAATTGGCACAAGACAGGGTCTTGGTCTTGCTTTTCCTTCAATTCTGACACTAAGGATGAAACAGACCCATTTTGAACATTGATCCTGAATTCGTTGTTCTCCTC
The DNA here is from genome assembly GCA_011800125.2 of Solanum clarkiae. Lineage (NCBI taxonomy): Eukaryota > Viridiplantae > Streptophyta > Magnoliopsida > Solanales > Solanaceae > Solanum > Solanum clarkiae. Next base: position 11,488,479 of record JAABOM020000002.1, read on the forward strand.
AAGTTACACTCCCACTCGAGCTAGTCTATGTACTTCCCTAGCTAGTTCTCTCTTTCCTTCCTCTACATGGGCAGTGCTACCCATAGACATCTTGCTAAGAGCATCATCAACAATGTTAGCCTTACCTAAGTGGTAGAGGATGCTCATATCATAATCATTGAGCAACTCCAACCATCTCCTCTGCCACAGGTTGAGTTCCTTCTGGCTGAATATGTATTGCAAGCTCTTGTGGTCAGTGAATACATCCGCATGCACTCCGTACAAATAGTGACGCCAGATCTTAAGTGCAAATACTACTACTATCAACTTGAGATCATGAGTCGGGTAATTTTTCTCATGGATCTTAAGTTATCTAGAAGCATAAGCTATCACCTTCCCTCTCTGCATCAACACATAACCTAGTCCGACTCTAGATGCATCACAGTATATCAGGAAGTCCCCCGTCCCATCTGACAAGGCCAAAACTGGTGTTGTAGTCAATCTAGTCTTCAACTCTTGGAAACTCTTTTCACATTCCTCAGACCATTGAAACTTGGCCTTCTTCTAAGTCAGCTTGGTCGATGGTGCTAACAAAGAAGAGAAGCCCTCAACAAACCGTAGATAGTAGCCTGCCAAACCCAAGAAGCTTCTTATTTCCATCGGAGAAGTTGGTCTTGGCCAGTTCTTAACCGTTTCAATCTTCTGGGTATCTACCCGAATACCATCTCCCTAAACAACATGGCCTAGGAAAGCCACAGACTTAAGCCAAAACTCACACTTTGAGAACTTTGCATATAACTCATGGTTCTTGAGTGTTTGCAAAACCACTCCAAGATGATTAGCATGCTCCTGTTCATCCTTTGAATACACCAGAATATCATCAATAAACATGATCACGAACATATCAAACTATGGTGTGAATATCCTATTCATCAAGTCCATGAAAGTCGCAGGTGCATTTGTCAACCCAAAGGACATGACCAAGAACTCAAAATGGTTATACCATGTCCTAAAGGCTGTCTTTGCAATATCACCTTCCCTCATTTTCAACTAATGGTAACTCGATCTGAGGTCTATCTTGGAGAAACCAGTAGAACCCTGAAGTTGGTCAAATAGGTTATCTATCCTGGGGAAGAGGATACTTATTCTTTATTGTAACCTTGTTCAGTTGTCGGTAGTCTATGCACATTCTGAGAGACCTATCTTTCTTACGCATGAGTAGGACCGGAGCATCCCAAGGAGAGACACTGGGCTTTATGAAACTTTTCTCTAACAAATTGTTCTTTCAATTCTTTCAACTCTGCAAGGGCCATTCTATAAGGTGGAATTGAAATAGGTTGGGTCTCGGGAAGTACATCAATCCCAAAGTCAATCTCCCTAACAGGGAGTTACTCTAGGTAGATCATCTAGAAAAACTTCGGGGAACTCATTCATAAGCGGGACTGATTCAAGAGTAGAAGATTCAACATCAATCGGACTTGGCTTGCACGAGGTGGTAAATACAACCTTTGGAGATCAACTTTCTGGCTCTAAGATAAGAGATAAACATGCCCTTAGGTGCAATAGAACTCCCTTTCTACTCTAAGACAAGTTCATTAGGAAATTGGAACTTAAAAATGCGGGTTCTACAGTCAACAGAAGCATAACAGGCGTAAAGCCAATCCATGCCAAGTATCACATCAAAGTCAACCATCTCCAATTCTACCAAGTTAGCTAAGGTATCTATATGATAAATGGACACTATGCAATCTCTGGAAAACCTCTCAGCTAATACAAACTCATCACTAGGAGTAGAAACAGCAAAAGGTTCAACCAAACACTCTAGGAGAATCTCAAACTTACTAGCCACATAAGGAGTCACAAAAGATAAAGTAGCACTATGGTCAAGCATGCATAGTAATCAAAAGTAAAGACTCGAAGTATACTCATAACCACATCTGGTGCAGCCTCCTGATCTTATCGATTACCCATAGCATAAAGGCGATTTGTCCCACCCCTCGCCTCCTATTTAGACACTCATACTGGAAGTGAACAGTCTGTCCACATGAATAGTAAATATCCTTACCCATATGACATTCACCTAGATGAAGCTTACCACACTTGTTGCAAGGTAGCTTTCCCATCGCACCTTGGGTAACACTGGCCTGAGATTGGGCACCCTGAGCCCTGCAATTCTGGTAACCACAAGATTTCTGCTCATACCTGTTTGGCTGAATGGGCGCACTCGCTAAGAAGGTCCATGATGAGATAATCTTTTCTGTATGTAGGAGTTGTCACCCATATTCTGCCTCTGCTGGCTAGGCTCATGCCCTGTTGATTTTGCCTTTCTATTCATCTGCTCTTCTCTATCCCTTTTTTTATCCTCCTCGATCTGTTGGGCATACACCATGATTCTTGAGATATCCATGTCGGGGATCAACAAGGCTGTTTTGCACTCCTTCTGCACATGTCTGCCCAAGCCAGACACGAACTTCCTCATTCGGGCCCTCATGTCTTGCATCGTCTCCGGAGCATACCTGAATAGCTTAATAAACTTAAGGTTGTACTCCTTCACCGTCATCCATCCGTGCTTTAATTTCATGAACTCATCCACCTTTGCCTCTCTCAACTCTTGATGAAAGAAATGGTCAAGGAAGGCGGCTTCAAACTCTTCCCATTCTGCAGGCTCTGTATTCTCACCCTACTCTCCTCCCATTGGTTATACCACATATTAGCAACGTCTTTCAGCTGGTAGGAAGCAATCTCAACTCCCTCAATCTCACCAGTATGCATAGCTTTCAGGACCTTATACATTTCATCGATAAAATTCTTTGGGTCCTCCTCCACCTTCGACCCCGTATACACTGGCGGGTACATCCTCAAGAAGTCTCTAATTCGGATTGCAGCTAAGGGCTCCTATGAGCTAGAGTTAGGAGCTTGAGGACCTTGGCTATTACCTTGGGAGGCCACCAACTAGGTCAGCATAGTGATGGCTCCCCTAAATTCTGCCTCGGTACTAGGAGCTGGTTGGGGTTGAGCAGGGGGCGCCTGTGGGATTTTAGTAGTCCTGGCAGGCCATCCCCGTCTCCTTGTCTTTTTCTGAACCAAGACCTCTGGTTAGGTGTTCTCAGTAGCTGAGACTGAAGCATCTCTCTGGGCAGTTGTTCTCTTTGGTGACATTTTCTGTAAACGTGAAACGTATGAGTTAAAATGAGATTTCCATCAAGTTAAACTCTATTGCATGAATTCAGATCATAGAAGAAGGTTAACACTTCCTAAATTACTATAGCCTCGTGCTTATAAAGTGTGGTGCATAACACACCCATAAACAAGACTCTACTAGACAGGGCTTCATAGACTCCCTAGGACATTCGAACTCTGTTCTCTGATACCAATTATGTCATGCCACTGGAGGGTACCCTAAATGTAACTGATACTCCGAGACTATTGCTAGTCCCTAAGCGAACCACCTAGTCCCATCACCCTAGTTCCATCAACAATTCAGCAAAAGATAACAAAGAGAAATCTGACTATCAATGGGCTACAAGACTATCACAATCACTATGGGAATATATGCTAAGAACAATGGAAACAACCTCAATATAAAGGAATAAAAAGGGGAAAAGAACCGCAACATTATTCATCATATGTCTATGTCTACAAAGTCTCTATAGCTACTACCTAAGAAGGTACCATGACAGGCCATGGCTACCACAGTCCAATAAAAGAACTCAAAGAAATGAAAGCAAGTAAAGATGTCCTCCGAAGGCAGGGGAGGACTCACCAAGTCTAAAATCAAGAACTTTGAACCTCAATAATTGACCTGCTGAAGTCCTCTGTCTACAGAATCTGCATCATAAAATGATGCAGTGCCAAAAGGGCGTTAGAACGTGGAATACACGGTATGTAAAACAGTCTAAAGTAAACAATATAGGAAAAACAGGATAAAATGACATCAACTGATCACTTACTGAATCTCAACTTGGAGTAAGGAACAGGGCCCTATCACATCACCATCCATCAAGACATCATACTATCACATCAACCTCAGAGTACTATCGACATGAAACTTATCTGGGAGTTTCTACAACTGACAACCACCACCTATGAGCCAGTGATGATACAACGAAGAGATATCTTTGCCATATTCACCCAGTACCTTGCTGGGTAAAAGACGAGTCTATCGAGGATCCAAAATCGTATATCAAGTCCTTTGTGGGACAAAGGAAACATCCACTTTCACGGTCCAATCTCTCCTACGCTGGCCACGTAGTTAATGAGCGTGAGTGGGACTCACCCTTACCCATTTTGGTGCTAATACTCTTCCAGGACTCTACATGCTCGTAAGTCTATCAACATCAAGATGGCTATACAACCAACCTTCCTCAGTAAAGGACTTCATCTCATCTGACCTTCCATAAACTCAAGGACTAGAATCATCCTTTCTAACTCTATCTCAATCTCATTTAATCTCTAAGGATACTAATTTCATCAACTTCAGCCATCAATACACTCATCTCAGGA
>JAABOM020000002.1:11493060-11513903 GCA_011800125.2 Solanum clarkiae
CAGAGTTTGCAGTACATTATGCTCAGAGGGATCTAAATTCCAGACAGAGGCGATGGATTGACTTACTAGTTGACTATGATCTTTCTATTCTCTATCTTTCGGGCAAGGAGAATGTGGTAGTGCACATCTTGACTTAGAAGTTAGCGAGTATGGGTAGCCTAGCATACTTATCTATAGCAACCTTTAGCTTTGGACATTTAGTCCTTAGCTAACAAGTTAGTTAAGTTAGGCATTTCAAACCCCAACCGGGTATTAGCCTTTATTGAGGCTCAATCTTAGTTGGTTGGTCAGATTCGGGCCAGATAGTTTGAAAATGATACATTGGTGGGCCTCAAAGTCAAAGCTATTCAGGGTGTTGGTGGTCGAGCTACAACTAACTCAGATAGGGTCCTCAAATTTGATAGCAGGTTATGTGCTCCTAGAGTGGGCGATTTGATATTGACTCTGTGTGAGGGACATGACTCCATGAACTTTCTTTACCTAGGCACAGTGAAGATGTATCGAGATGTAAGATAGCATTATTTCGTGGGATGGCATGAAGAGAGATATTGTTGATTATGTGTCACATTGCCGTAGCTGCCTGCAGGTAAAAGGCCAACCATCAGAGGACTGATGGGACTCTCCAGAGACTACCAGTCCTGAGTGGAAGTGGGAGTGAGTGATTATGGATTTTGTGGTAGGATGGCCTTGTACTCCCAAGGGTTTTGATAGTATTTGGGCTATTGTGGATCAGTTCAATAAGTTGGCACATTTCCTCCCTTTCCATTCTACCTCCAGTGCTGAGCAGTTGGCTTGTATTTATATTCAATAGATAGTCCAATTGCATAGGGTTCTAGCATCTATTATCTCCTATCGAGGCTCACAGTTCACCTCCAGTTTCTGGAAGGCCATGCAGTGAGATTTGGCCACCCGGGTTGATTTAAGTACAACATTTCATCCCCAAACTGATGTCCAGTTCAAGCTTACTATTCAAGTCCTTGTATGGTAGGTGGTGTCGTACTCTAATTAGGTGGTTTGAGTCTACATAGCATGATACATACATCTCTGACTTGTTATAGAATGTTTTAGCGAGAGTTTGGGTTATCTAGGATAGGTTGAGGATGGCTCAAAGTTGACACCGGAGGTATGCCAATCGTAAACATCAATTTCTGAGGTCTGAGGTTGGTGACAGGGTATCACCCTTGAAAGGGGTAAGGTGGTTTGGCCAGTGAGGTAATCTTAGCCCTCGATATATTAAGCCTCTCAAGATTCTGATACGAGATGGGTCAGTTGCACATGACTTAGCCCTACCTACAGCATATTATGTTGGTATATTCCATATGAGTCACATGTGCTTCAGTTTGATCTAGTTAAGTTAGATGACACTATGACCTTTGTTGAGGAGCTAGTAGCTGTTCCAGCCAGGGATGTCAGGCAGTTGCACTCTAGGGCCATACCAATGATGAAGGCTCAATGGCACAACCATCCGATCGAGGAGGCTACCTGGGAGTTGGAGGTAGACATGCGGGAGTAGTACCCCAACCTATTTGAGCCTTTATGCATGCCTTTACCCTTATTTTAATAGATGGAAGTCATATGAGTGAGGGATATTATAATGACCCCCGGGTCATTCCAATATTTTCATGACTATTTTACTAGTTTCAACATGTTCATAGTGACCTTGAGCTCTTTTGGTACTGTTGGCGTGGTTGGTTTTATGCAGTTTTTTGAGTTAAATGGAAGTTATAATCGTAAAATGAGTAAGCTAATAAAGTCCTAGTAAACAGCCTCGTAGTGGAATTTTTAGAGTTCCATCAGCTCCAGAACGGCCAAATTAGGCTAAAAACATGGTTGTCCTGAGAGTTAGGGCTTCCGTGGAGAGGTTAACTGAGAATTCGCAAAATCAGGTCAATAGTAAGGTAAAAAGTGATTTTTAGTGATAACCTAGGTAAACTTTCTCAAAAGGGAATTCTAATAGCACAATTAGCTCTGAAACTTCGAATTCAATCTAGGCTGGCCTTTCCTTGGATGGCGGGGACTTCCAGATGTATTTTGACCCCCATAGTTCTTTTAGTTAAAATTAGTTGAAAAGAAGTGGAACCTTCATCTTAACGAAACGAGCTCCATTGGACATTCTAACTACATGTTGGATCCAGAACATTGAAATCGGTGTGGTTACATAGTTAATTTGCATAGAACGAACATCGGATGGACTTGAAATGCCCCAGGGAAGTTTTAGATTTAGCTAGTGCAGACATAGCAGAGCAAGACCTCCACGTCTGTGGAAGGCAAGGGCTGGCATAGCCCGACATCCACATGGCCAAGGGCCACGTTGATGGAGTAGCATGCCACAGGCCCACGTTCGTGGAGTCCAAAGGCGGTAACCCTATATATAAAACTTCAAGTCACGAAAATGGAGATTAAAAGTTTGCAGCATCCATAACTTTTGATTTATATATTCGAATTAAGCAATTCAAAAGGATAAACTGTATGAAATTTCATAAGGAACACCATAGGGACCACACATTTCAGCTTTGGCATGTTATTTTCAAAGTAAGAATTAGCGTTTTTGCTAAATATTGTCGAAAATGTTATGTTGTGATATCTGGGATATTTCTTATCGGTATTAAGTGAAATTTGGATCTAAACTTTACTACTTTTTAGAGATACACCATGGTATATTCTGATTCTATTATTTTGACTGTATTTTTAAGGAATTTGAATAGGAAGTTATTGCAATAAACATTATTCCAATAAGAGATGTCATTTGATTTTTGAGCTGGTTCATAGTGTTCTGAGCCTCATTTTCATCATAACTTTTGATAATAGACTAGGGGTGACGTAATGGTCATTTTATGGGGGTTAGTTTGGCATTTCAATTGTGGGCCCTATATTTCCCATTTTGGTTGCAATTAACATATCCCCCCCTATTTCATGAGGTATTATAGCTAGAACTATCGTACTTATGTTGTGATTTATATTTTGGTGGCTGAGAAATGCTTGGAGGTGATCAAGAAGGGAAAAGCTCATGTGGATAGATCTGAAGCGTATGGATTCGCCTTTCAAGTAGGCTAAGTTTCTCCTCCTCCTAGACTGAGCTGGAATGCATATTGTATGTCTATACATTGTCGGGATTTACTGAGTAGCATCTATACATGATCCTTTGAGGTTGTGATTGTTGTTTTGGGCTTTATAGTAGTTATATCTGTTATACTAGCTGGTTGTTAGTACTGTTAAGTTGTGAATGACCTTATTGAGGGTTAAATGTAAACTTATGCCATGTGAATAGTATGTATACCTAGCTTAGTACTTGCTTACCTGTGCAAGTGATTTGGTACTAACAACATGTATACTTTGATAGGCTAGTTGTTTAATATATTCCACACTTTGCATTTAGACCTTGTTGTGTTATTTTGTGACTCCTATGTACAAGATACCTGTTGTACTTGTCAATTGGTTTGCCTACAATTAGTTTGGATACTTGTAGTTGCCTTGGGCTATGAAAAACCTGTCAATGGATAAACATGATCTTGGTGTTGCTTCTATTGATACCTACATCTATTTGGTATCTTACGTACTTGTTTAGGGTTGTCCAATACTGGGAAGCATGTTGTACTCTGGGAAATGAATTATTTGTTGTCCTTTTAGTGATGCAGTAAGGTCATGTTGTTAGATTATGAATCCACTAGGGCTCCTGAATGCCTAGTGAAGGGGTTGTGATCCTGTTTGAGTGTTGTAAGCCATACTCGAAGCTTTAGATAGATTATCTGTTGTTATTGGGACATTTGGTTGCATTAGCCCATAGGAGTGCCCACTGATTTGAATTGGGCACTTGTTCTATTTGAAAGCTAGCCAGTCTATTATTACTCAGGTTACCTATGATGCTCAGCAGCATGGATGGTTATCATGGTTCTAGATACTAGGGATATTTTTGGTAAGTCGTTTCCTATGGGCCTTTGCCTAGGCTTAGGCTAGTGCTACCCTAGGTTGCTTTACTTAGGACCTATATTGCATGTACACACTGTCATGCCCCAAATCCCATTAGGGTGGACTGCACCCGTTGCCGATAAGGCTCGGGAGAACAACTTGTATCTATGTGCTTTCTATACGTATTATAAGAGATTTCTATCTTTGACATGCCTTTAAGCAGATAAACAGTGATAACAAGCCAAAAGAAATGCATCTGACTGGGCCGTTGGGGCCACGAGGTCTAGAGTACGTGACAGGACCATACTTTAATTTACATGGTCTACAAAGCCTCTAGATAAGGAAAAACATCTGATAAGGGTCGGGACAGGGCCTACCTTAACAAACTGTGCAATACAAACATATAAGCTCTAGACATATACAAAGCCCCGAAGCAACTTGGAGCTTGGTAACAGCAGCTGAATATCCTGTACTCCTACTGGGGAGATGTACTAGCACCTATACCTGCAACATGAAATGCAGGTCCCCCGTAAGGGATGTCAGTACGGGATAATGTACTGAATATGTAAGGAAGTATTTATTGTACATGAAGTAACAACTCAAATGAAACTATGCACTGGTGTAGGATAAGAGACCACCTTTAGTTATACTTTGGAATCATGTACTTTATGTTCTTTATATCACTTTACCTTTACTGTATAATCTATGCACAACTGTAATACAAATGAACAATTGATTAGTGGTAAACTGTATAGGGATCGTCCCTGGCTAGGTTATTCCTTAACCCCTCGGGCTACCACCCGTGAAAGAATCGTCCCCGACTAAGTTATTCTTCCACCCCTCGGGCTACCACCTATCAATAAATAATATATCAGGAATCGTCCCTGGCTAGGTTCTTCCTTAACCCCTCGGGCTACCACCTATGATAGGATCGTCCCTGGCTAGGTGATTCTTCCACCCTTCGGGCTACCACCTATCAGTAAATAATGTACTTTATCTTTCAATTACCTTTGAGATGGTTCTTTTAGTGGTCACAATATTGGAGCTGTAGGACTAATATGTAGCATATGACATGTAGACAATCATACAAGACAATATGACAATGAAAAAGAGTATGTTACACAAGTAATGAAATGTGTATGAAATGGAACAACTCATGAATTTTATTTAGTAACAAGAACCCATGTGACTTGGTATCCAAGCATGTATGCGGATTTGAAAATGACTATGTATGGAAGCATATGAATATGTTAAAGAGTGGATACATGGTTAATGGTTTTGTCAGAGTTTGCAAGTGCCTTTATGTGCCAATGAAAAATCTAGATTTCATGTCAAGTAATACGAAATCAAGTAGCCTTATATACCTCATTGTATGACCTCGTTACTACCTCGAGATAACCTTCCCTTCCTCCAAATACTTATCTACAACATAGTAGGTAATAATACTAGTATTAGTAGAAAAGAGACACTTCTTAGCAGCCCAATATCACAAAAACTAACACCCGGGCAGCTAGCCTATAATTGGCGACACAAACCCATTCTTTCAATCTTTCCACTTATAATCATATTTTCTAGCACACATTCACATATACACATCATGTCCAGCCTATTTTAGTGTCATAATAGTCTTGCAACATCCCACAAAGCACAACACATAACAATTCTATACAACCTAAAAATGGATAGCATAACGTTACCTTCTTTCGCTACATTTCGATGTTGACAATTCCAAACCTATTCCAACTCTAACCAAACTGTTCCGACAACATTTACACATGCAAACAAACCTAAAATAGTCTTATTACAGCACTCAAGAAGTCATGATGGATGTGAGCCAATAACGGTCCATCCAACAGTCCACAAGTTTGAATCAACGTTACACTTAAAATAGCACAATAAAATGCGTTGGTTAAATGAAACCAAAATCAGGGCAGAAACCTTAGGGTAACATTTATAACTCAAACAATGTTAAGAACATAAACTTATCTTCATAATACGTCCCACAAACCAAAGATAAGTCACTAAAACAAAAGGTAAGTATGCAACAACTTTCCAAGTACATGCTGTCTCAAATTTCCAGCACAAACATACTAGCATATACTTGTTTCTTTTCATGAAGAAACCCTACTAAATACACAACTATGATTACTTACCTTTTCCTTCAAGGTTCAAGTCTCCTTCAATAACCCTAAAATAGTAATTTTTATGCTTTAAAAAGTAAAGAAAAGTTGAAAGAAAATTTTGGAGAGCAATCTGATTTTTGTGTGTTCAAGTTGGGAAATGAATTGTGGGAGCTACTTTAACCCTTTTTAAAGGGGTCTTTGGCCGACTTTCTCTAGAAGTATTGACCACATATTAGTACACATTAATAGTCTGGTGATGCAGCAGCTTGGCCCTCACAATTGGGCCTAATTGGGTTCCAAAGTTGATAGGCTTGGGCTGCCTATTTTCCAACTTTCTCTTCACTTAGTTTTGGATCCAATTAGCCAAGTGGGTTGTGTATACTTGTTGGGATGAAAACGTAGACCATTTATGATGCTAAAACATAGGCTAAAGTTACACCCTTAACATAGACTATATTCATAATCAAACTTGGACAAATTCGACGTTGAGCCTCGTCTCCGTTTAGCTAGTAAATTTAAGCTAAGCAAGTAGGTGACTCACCTGCTAGCTTACTAATTCCTACAAGAACCTCAATTCTCTTACTTCATTTAAGGTCATGATCTCCTCAATTCGACACAAAATATGTATGCAATCGATCCTCTTAAGCTTTAGACGCACATATAGCCCATTAACACGAGATTCAAGCATTTTTAAAAATTAGCACAAATTTGACCAAACTATGTAATGTTTCATTTGCATTGTACTAGTACTGTAAGGTTTGGGGTGTTACGCACAGAGTATGATTTGAGTAGAACATTAGATCGGGTGTCGCATTTCAACATGATATATCTCCCAATTAGGTATCATATCCCGACATGGTATATCTTTGGATTAGGTGTCACGTTCTGACCTAACATATATACATATGTACATACCTAGATTCTGTGTCATGGTTTGACATAATACACTAGACCGAGTGTCACATTTCAGCATGATGTTAGGGGATCGGGTACAATGTTCAAGCATGGTATATACTGTCCTTACTAGTTTCCACATCTGCACACCAATCCACACCCTAATTATGCATGGTATACCTTCTGGGCTTATGGGAGCCCAGTTGGTGTACAGGCATAGAAACTAGGACCTTACACCTACGTATAACATCATACCTCAATCGTGTGATAGCTGCAATGTGTTCCACTTGGGTTTCGTCCATTAGGGTTGTACATTACTTGGTCCTATATAGTTGGGGTTTAAGGATTCCACAAACATGCTTATCACTGACCTGGGTTCAAATTTCTAGCTTTACAGCATTTCATTATATTGGATCTTTTCATATCTACTATACTTCACTTAGTTGGCCGATGATACCTACGAGGTACCTTCCACCGGTGCTCACCCCTACTTTTCTACATGTACTTATGGTTTTGGTCTAGGCATGAGCCATGGTCGTGATCTATGTGGAGGCTTATAGATACTTGAGGAGATTCTTAGTGAGCATGAGCAATTTCAGATATACTACAATATCCTTCTGTTATTTGGGCCGTCTTTTGTATTCAAATACTAGCCTTGTCTATTTGTAGTTTGGGTATATGTAGGACCTCATTCTAATTTTATATGGATATATATATATATTTCAAGTCTATGGTAGCTTTGTATGGTGACATGACATAAGTTCTGCAGTAGACTAATGATGGTTTGCTTGTATGATGTTAGTTATCATTACGAGGAATGACTTAGGACAAGTACCATGGGTATTGGATTGCTTTGCCTGTGGGTGGAATCTAACAAGCGTCATCATGGTGTGAAAGGTTGAGTTGTGAATCCAATCTATTCTAGGATTGCCAAAGACCTAACTTGACTCAAATTTCGTTTAACTCTGACCTAGCCTAAAATTTCTAAATCATTACCCAAAAAGTGTTCTAGCTAAATTGCTTTACCATTGGTCTACTCATAACAACTGAAATAGGTCATTAGAATAGATATTAATTTATCCATAACTCATCCTTTAGTGATCAAATAAGAAAAATTGGACTAAATGTAAGAGAGAGAGAGAGTAGTACTCGAAACTTTAAACAAGTTAAGGTATTTATCCTGCATGTCCCTCTTAGTTTTCCAACTAACCTCCTCAATTGGATGATGCATCCATTGCACTGTTACTTATATGACATCTTTAGTCCTCAACTTTTGAATACCCTAATTAAGAATCGCAACCAGCTCCTCTTCGTACTGATATCCTTATCTACTAAGGTAGAGTCTCATTTAGTGATATAATCTCCATCCTCATGGTATTTATTCAGTATAGACACATGAGAATATGGGTGAACCCCAGACATATCGGGTGGTAGTACTAACGTGTAAGACACTGGCTCCACCTTGTCAATAATCAAATGGACCAATGTGAGAAGGGTTAAGCTTACCCTAGTTTCTTAACCTCATTACCCCTTTCATCAGTGACACCTTTGCTCACCAATATGAAAAGTCATGTCTCTTACCTTACAATCTGCACACTACTCCTATTTCCTCAGGCTGTCAAAAGCTTGGCCTGAGTATCCCTTACATTTTCCTAAGCCTCTCTCGCCAAATGAACACCTAAAGGTTCCACTTCTCCAACCTCTAACCACTTTATAGATGATCTGTATTACCTTCCATACAATGCTTCAAATAGTACTATATTAATGCTGGAGTGATACATGGACCCAACAGACGTTGGCCGTGAGCCTTCATTTTTAACTTTTCTCAGTGTTAGGTAAAATGTCCATGAAAACATTGAATAAATTAAAGATAGTAATAATAGGTAATACTAACTTACAATAATATTGTCAAATATTGAGTAGTCACGAATCGTGATTTAAAACTAGTAATTTCTTATAATAACTAAACGACATTTTATTAAAAGTATCTAAAGTCATAAAACTTGATAGACTGAATTATATACCAAAAGTTATATAATTCTAAGTGTGAATACTTATATACTGAGGGTTTATAGAAGTACTATTTAAACATAAAATTATAAATAAAACATATAATTAAAGACTAATCATGAAGAAGGATTGACTTACATTGAAAATATATGTTGCCATGAAAACCCTAGTTTTTTTTTTGTAGAAATTATAAACTAAATAATTTGATGTTTCTTTGGGACTCAATCAGTGTGAGGATATCCACTGGTGAAATCGATGAGAGGATATCCACTGATGAAATCCCACATGCCTGAAATGGAAAACATGGCTTGAATTCTTAAATTGAGGCTTGAAGCTTTAGCACCCTTATTATTACTTAGAGGAGCCTTGAGAGTACCTGACCATAGATTTTGAGTGTCACGCATGAGAGAGAGGGTCCAAGATGGTAAAAATCCTTAAATCCCACCTAAAATTGGCTGAAATGACATAGTATAGGAATTAAAAGCGCAAAATGACCCTAAATAAAACATTATTGATCGGTTCCACGCGAGCCATCTATGGTCCATTGAAGCTTCTATGAGTTGTAGACTCCTCTCGTGGAAATTAGGCTTGATTAACTGAGATTCTGAAGTTTGCTTCACGAGACCCATTTTTGGTCCGTAAACCAACTATGTTTCGTAATGTCTATTCATAAATGCCTGACTCAAATAGAACTTCAAAACTTATCTACAATCCGTAGACCTTTCAATGACCCATAAATTTAGGTCATCCTATCCATAGAAAAATGAAGTTTTTGACGTTTATTCATGAATCAAAACTACGACCCATAAAGGGATTCATGAGCCATAAACCCAACTTGTAATTCTCAAACTAAATTTTCTATTTCTGAAGTTAAAACTACGGCCTTTTTCATAGATATGTACTTCATTTTATGACTCATACACATTCCTTGTTATTTCCAAAACTCCAGTAGACTTAGATTTCTGAACTGTTCAAATTCTTATCAGGACATAAAAAAATTCTAAGATGTTACAACTAATATCCGTGACTAGACTTGTTTCGAGTCCAAACACAACAAGAAATAGCCCAAAAGAGCAGAAATATAAGTAAAGCATCTCAAACAAAAATGAGGATTAAGGCAATGAAGAAGAGGGGTGTGCAATGCAGGGAAAGCACTCCACTTTGGCCCCTGTGCCCCACTTGTTACTGAACTTTAAAGAGATAGAAAACCAGTCCACCCATGTGGCAATGTACCACATGATGCAGACCATAAGTCCTATATTTGAGGTCGCAGTGCACACTAGGTATTCTATAGATTTATTTGTACAAGGCCGAGATCAACTAGAATTAATGATTATTTTCTATCAAAAAAAATGTAATGACTCGACCTAGGGGACTAGTCATCACATGGTGAATGACACACCCGAAAGTATCTTACCCAAGTCATCTTACATATCACAAGCATTCATAGGCATAAAAAGCTAAGATAAAATAGAAAACTAGGGGAAACGGTGCTACGGGCCACAATTGAAAAATCATAAAGAAATATAAGAACTGGATACTATTATAACATTTGTCCAACAATACCTCTAACATAAATTTGGCTGGGGTTAAGACATGTTCAAACTCACCCTTTAATATATGCATAGTAAAAGAAATACACAACGAATATCTTATACATCAATCTAGAAAGAAAACTAGATTATTGTCCTTGAACAAGAGGACTCACCAACTATCGTCTTTAATAATTCAAAGCTAGCCACGTGGAGGATATCGAGACTGCCGGTCCCTACATGGTTAAATCATGTAGGTATAGAAGTATATGTCAGTACTTTAAATGTACTGGTATGTAGGTATGTAATGTATGGCATGTAAATAAATGGTAAAATAATTCATGCTAAGTCTCATATTAAAAATCATACATTTACAAGGGCATTAGTAAGTCATAATCAAGCCAATATCATTTAAACATAAAAAGACAATTTTAGAAAAGATATAGTAGGACGCATGGATAAATATAGTTGTGAATAAGAAAATTATATAAAATTAGAACATACATATGGGTGATCACTTAGACATTTTACTCTCGTCATAGAACATAAAATATTGCACATGAGAATTAAAGACTTAACCCTTACTTGAATGCATGATGAGTCACATAAACTTAAATTAGTGAGAAAATACACATTTTTATGACTAATTAAAATATTATATCCTTGGATGAACAATACATCACTTTACATAAAAGACTATTTTACTATGGAAGAAACATTAGTAATCATAACGGAGACCACCTTACACACTTGTAGACATAGCCATATACCTTTAAGGGAAATTATCATTTCAACTTGTGAAACAATAAATCATAGGAACTTTAAATCACATTTGGACATAGCATAAAGGAACTATTTTATTTTATCGTAAGAGGACTTCTTGGGAACATGAGGAGAACTTGAATATATGTGAGAGCACCCTTTAACAGACATAAAACATGTAAACTAACCATGGAGTCCCGATGTTTCCCCTACACCGGAGAAAGGGGGAGATCACTTGCCAAGGTGAGCTTCTAAGATGCCTAAGTGGATCCACTAATGTCTTGCTATTGAGCAGCCTCTACTAGCGGTTGGTCTAGAAATCAACCTCTATTAGCGGGTGATTCTTATTTCCTATGGTGACACATAGTTATGGGACAATGGGATTTGACTAAAAGTCTCATGCCTCTTCTAATGGAGAGCTTCCGCATTCATCCCAAAGTTCACTCGGTGCTAAGTAAAACCCTCACGGAATAATTATAAGCATGAATCATGAAGTCATTAGTGGAGAGGTATTCTACTAACCCGTCCCATAAGCCTTTTAAAACAATGGAGGAGAATTCTGCTAACCCGTCCCATAAATATTTATAACATTAATCATCATCATAAGGATAGCTCCTACATCTTGGCTAAGCCTCTACCATCAGCTAGCATCATAATCTTTGCTAAGTCTCCACTATCGTCCAGCATCATAATCTTGGCTAAGCCTCTACTATCGATTAGCATCGTCATCATATCCCTCTACTAATGGGTTATCATTTATTTTATTCATTCATTCTTGACTCCAATAAGTCTAATCCTAAATAACATATCAACAAGAGTATAGTCATGGCACGCGTAAAGTTACAAATCGTAACACCATAAAGAAGACTTCCAATAATACATAGCTTTCATATGACTTCAATATCATTCAAAGAGCATGTCATGTCATGGGATATCTCATGATGCAATGCACTAAAACATGTAAATTAGCTTTAAGATCTTGAAACTTGAATGGAATATCCATACTCATATGTATCCATGAAAATCAATCCATACTTGAAGTAGCCCATAAACCATTTCACAAACCCATTACTTGGAATCATTAATGTACATGAATCAATACACCAATTCATGAAATCAATGTGATTTAGACTTTGTTCATATATAATAATAATATATAAAGCACGAATTTAAGTGAAATCAAACAACAGTCCATCAACTTCATAACCCAAAATTTCATAAGTACGGAAGAAGCATAAATAGCTGTAGAACCATGAAAATTAATAGTTATTCAAGTATGAGAGTAATAGAATTCACCAATTTAAATGAGGATTTAAGGAACCCATTTCATCATCTTCGTATCTCCAAACTCCCTAGCTTCCACAATATAGAAGTTCAAGACATAATATCCTTCTCATACAATTAAACATCATTTCATAATAATACGGGCTAACAAACATCAATAAATTCATAATATAAGCATTTTGAATCATTCAAATCAACCCAACATGGTCCTTGTAAAACCCTAACTAGAAAGTCATGAATCCGAATGATCAACTCTGCAATCAGTTGTTAGAATCCAGTCCTCTATCCTACCAATCTGGATTGGATTCAACTCAATATACATCATAGGTCATAACATAATATTCATATACTTCATATAACTAAAAATGCATCGCAAATTCCACGATTAAACCAACTTCCGAAAACTTCGTGACATGCATAAACCATAAACCCAAAATCGAATAGGAACTTGAGCTTTGTGAAGGAAAGGGTTTCACAAATCAAACCCACATATCTTAGTCAAAGATTGATGGAAGAAATCACAAATTTTAGTGAAGAAACCCGAAACCCTAGCCTTGTCTTCAATGGAGGACCTTGGGGAACTTGGGGAACTTGGAGGAATTTAGGGCTTGGGTAGAAGGGAATGATTTTTAAGAATAAGGGTTATTGGGAGAGTGTTAGACTCATATAGGGCATGTAGGAAGCCAAAATGACGTAGCATTGAGCTTAGGGTATAAGGAAAGTTCAAAAACACCCTTTCTAAAATTGGACGGACAGTTTCCACAAAATCCCATTTACGGGCCGCAAGTCAACCCACAACCCGTAGAGTGGTCATATAAACTGATAGCCTGATAGTGCTTCGGTAAATTGGACATATCCTTTTGGTCCAAACTCCGAATGAGGTGAAATCAGTTACATTGGAAAGATAATTCAAAGAGCTTTTAGTTGGCAGGTCGTACAGAATCTAATTTGATGTGTGCTAAGAGATATGATGATTTGATGTTGACATATATATGAACTCATGCTAGAGCTTAGGCAATTAGCATCATTTGCACTCGACTTGATAGAAGAGGGGCTTGGAATTGTATGAGGGGTCATGGAGGGGGCAAGATAAGGTTGTTAAGGGTTAAAGGAAGTAGGAAATGCCTTTAATAAATCTGATAGTCCAAACCACGAGATCCATTAGACGGGCCATACAAAGAAACACGACTTTTGTACTGTTGTCGATTTAAAAATCCTTATTTTTGGCCCCAAAATCACGAACCATCTTACGAGCCGTATAAGGACTTAGGGGTTATGGTTGGACTTGTAGAGTCCTTCCACACTTAGCCAAATTTTCTTATTCTCTTGGCGTCATTCTACGAGACTACTTACAAGTCGTATCCTTTTTCCACGGGTCGTCTATTAAGTCGTAAACTGAATCCCTGAAAATCTCAAATTTCACCAAATCTGACCTTCAATCTACGAGCACAACTTACGATCCGTGAAAATTTTTTCGGGTCATAGAACCCCTCATAACAACTGGCACTTCAAAAAAAATTTGGGACTCTTTTCTAGCACTTTTTATATTTGTCATAGGTGGGGTTTTACAGTAAATAGCACATATAAATGACTTTTCTGGGGTTACAAATTATTACTAGTCATTGACTATTGTTCAAAGGTTCTTTGTTATTATGTTGTGGATACACTATTAGGATTTACATTACTACAGTCCTAGTTGCTATCTTTGTATGAATAACAGAGATTAATTCAAGGTTTATATTGTTTCTCGTTATCTGAATATTCTTTAATTTGTACAATTTTTTTTAATCCTTCGCAATAAGTTATGAGTTGCTAAGTATCATAACTAGGGTTATGAGATCTACAATGGGGATAATAATAATAATGGGTTTTCATGTTAAAATATTTTCATGAAGGTATTGATCATTGTGCATTAAGGTTCGTTCGTAAATATTTTCTTTGGTAATTGCAAACATTAAAGCGTGCTTTTATTCTAAACTTGCTTGACAAAAGAAGATAAGACTAGGAAAAAGAACCATTAGCAAGGATGTGGGGCTATCAGTCCCTTCTAATAGCACAAGCTAGAGATAGGAAAGCTAACTTGAGAGTTATGACGGTAATCAATCAATATACTCCCAAGTATCGGAAGGACTTTGGATGAAATTCTTTTAATTGGATCGAGGGACTTTACAAACATATCAGTTTTGCGCAGTGCACACACTTGAATGAGTTGAGTAGAGAATTACCTTTTTGAATTCCAATGTCTAGGGAACCATGGATCTAGTTCATCTTTAATTATCGAAAACAACGTAAGCATAATCGTGGAGTACAAATAGTTCACAAAATACTTCCATGAAATCCCCACCCGAAATATTGACCATTAGGCTAAATTCATGCATAAATTGTAATTTGTTGCCACGCTGGTTGTGTAATTCGACCTCAACCTATGGTTTCTGTATTTGACAGCGACCACTTTATGTCTCACTGAATAGTGTAATATGAGCGAGATCACGGCACATCAAGAATAATCTATTTGTGCAAATCTCTCAACTTTTGAAAGGCTATGCCCTTTCTTATGAGTGTTTTACTCTGAAAGAAAAATGAACTTTGCTCCTTTAGGCACTAAGTCCTCTCTTCATGAGAAGTTAAAGAAAAAGATGTTGCATATAACGCCTGATGATAACAAGAAGCTTAATAATTAAAATAACAAAGCTATGAAGTTTACTTCTTGTTAGGTTGCAAAGGAGATCTTGTATATCAAAACGAAAAAGTATTGTGCATTTCTCAAGCTTGTAACACATTTCTGATACCCAATTAAATACACCAAAGATACAAGGTAAATTCGTCAAGCAGCACTCAAATGTGAAAGAAGCACCGCCAGACGATACATGGAGTTGAAAAGAAAGGAAGGTACATATGTGAGAAAGGGAAAACAACCAACGCAAAAGGCTTTACATTACCTAATCAAAAGCAGATTTACAAATTTTCTCTCAACCATGATATAGAGAGCATGAACTTTTTTCAGTTAAACAATTGACAACCAGTAGCAATATTAGTTTTCCTGTATATGTTTTTCACTCAAACAAAAGACAGGTTACTGTATTGTGCTTTTGTGATATATTTCAAGGCTCCATTTTTGGAGAAAATGTCATGACTGCATCTGCCACAGCGAGGAAAATCTTGTCTTCTCCAATCAGGTCTGTAAAACCGGATGCATGAAGCTTGTCAATCACCAGTGTCCCCGGATTTGCCAGAACAAGCTGCAAACACATCAAAGTGTAATATATATGAGCCCTGATTAGTACAAGTATAAAATGTAAGCTGTTAGCTTACCTCAACATTTCTTTTCTGGAGTGACTTAAACAGATCTTCTAATGAGTGAATTCCACTAGTATCTATATCAGTAACAGCTGCAAGAAAGCAAAGTATGAAGCAAGTTACTCGTTCGAAATCTCAGGTAAAATTAAGAAAACTGAAGGATAATTCCTTACGTGACATCTCAACTATCAAATACTGGATCTTTTGTTGATTAGTTTCTTTCAGTATTTCTTCTTCGTCAGTTAGCCATCTTAGTATCCTGAAAACATTGCCATGAATTTAGGTCTCCGGTTTTAAGAAAAAAGATAACATTGAGCTAATGAAGTAATAATTAGATAGTACCTGTCCCGCATGTAATTGGAGTTGGAAAAGTAGATAGCAGAATCAACTCTCACAATAAGAATGCCTGGGACCTTCGTTGCTTCTGGATATTGTTGTATATTTCTGTAAACACTTGTCCTAGGGACCTTGCCAAGAACAACAATCCGAGGCCTTGTAACTTGGAGGAGGATTTTGGCAAATGATATAGCAACCTATAAAAAATCATAATCTGAAATTCCTTACTATATATGAATGTAACCAATCAAAAAAATTAAGAATTATCTAGGTTGTTTACCGCGATCAAGAGGCCTATCTCAACAGACTCGAAGACCACCCCTAAGAAGGCTCCCATGCTAGCAACAAAATCAAACTTATCAATTTTGTACAGAAGAGTCATTGCCTCAATATCTATCAATCCAATAACTGCAGATATGATGATGGAAGCCAGTATAGCATTCGGCGTGTATTTGAACAACGGTGTGATCAATTCTAAAGTTAGCAACACAACACAAGACATGATAATATTTGAGACTGCTGTATGGCATCCAGCCATATAGTTGACTGCTGAACGAGAAAAGGAACCTGCCAACAATTTCAATTAATTTACTGAGAAAAATTCACCGTCAATTTGTTACTGAGAATAACTATAGGCTTATTTTTTGACATACCAGTAGCCACATAGCATGATGTCATTGACCCAATTATATTCATTGATCCTAAAGCTACCATTTCTTTGTTTCCATCCAAATGATAATCCTTCATTGCTGCAAATGTTCTTCCAATTGCTACAGCCTCCTATAATTTCAACAAGTTTGTTATAAGCTTTTCTTTAAAAGAATGATTGTCCAAGAAATCATCATGACTTTACTTACCGTTAGTGCTATCAAAGCAGCAATTACACCAATTCTGAATCCTTTGGATAAATATTCACCACTGAAATAAATATCCTTCACTGATGGAGGATTGATCCCTTGATCAATGTGTCTTACCTTGATGGTTATAATAAATTTGAATGTAAAAAACAAGAAGAGAGAAATCATATTCCTTTAACATAAGAATTATGGTGGAGTAATTTCTTTTTATATCAAAAACTCACAATTTGGACATCATGTTTTTCAGCATGGAAGATAAACACAAAGAGCGTTGAGATGATAACAGATATCAATGGCGCAACTGCAGGCACCCAAAAGTATTTCTTGTTCTTCTTTCCCTGTTCAACAATAATTGGCAATCAGAACAATGTAACCATGATTGTTGTACTTAAAGAACATGTGATGATTCTTACGATGAACTTGGCGACTAGGAGGAAAGCCAAGAAAGATACTCCTATCACAATAGTCTGCCAGTTCCACTGGTATTCAAAGATAAAGATAGTTAGCAGAGCTGTATTAAAGGTTAAAGGGAAAACCAAAAAAAGGACAATAATTACCCCATGATGTGCTGCAGCAAAAACTGATCTCATAACAGAAATAACATCAGTTTTCTTAGTAAATTTCTTTATGCCAAGCAGACCCTTAAGTTGTTGAAGGCTGATAGTAATGGCTGCTCCACCCATGAAGCCAACAATGGCAGCATGAGATAGAAAGTCAATCAAGAAGCCCAACCTAAACAGAAAAACAAGTCAGCTTTCAAACAGTACATGTTAAAGTGTGTAGCATACATATAATTTCTATCCATTTGTATGTATGGTCATAGAAATGAATGTTGCAGCATTTTTAACAGCAATAACTAAGCTTTAATCTCAAGTTAGCTAGACGATTCCTTTCTGTCCATATCATTTGACTTAAGATAATCTTTCTGGCCCAATATTATAAAAATGATAATTTTTCTACATATAAAATTATGGATAAAACAGAGTGTAGATTCAAAAAGTAGTAATTGGTGGATACTGGGAAGAAGAAAAAACCTGAAAAATCCAAGAACAAACTGTGTAATGCCTGCAAAAAATGTAGCAGTGAAAGCAAGGCGCTGATACTCCAGCTTTTGCTTAACAGGATCAAGATCTTGCTGAAGCATACTTCCAAGCAAGAGAGACACCACAGCCACTGGCCCTATTGCAATATCTCTTGAACTTCCCATGAAGGCATAAACCAACGGTGGCACAAAGCTACTGTCTGTAATAGAAAAAAGAAGAAAAGTTGTGTCTTTCACTTAAAGCCAGATAGCCACGAATCCACATTATAAACAAGAGAAGGGTGGAGATAAACTAAAGGGTCTGGCTAGTCGCATTTATCATATAATTCAATAATTTCAACACGAGACATAGACATATGTGAAAACACAACTTATAATTTAAGAAATATTGAGATAAATGCCAAGGTTGAACCCATGAGAGATACTAGGTGATTTCTTCCATTCAGCCCACGACTCAGTGGATAAAATTACTCATCGAGCAGAATAGTGTAAAGTGTATGCAACACTATTATTAGAGAAAAGGAGAAAAAAATTAATGAACTTACACAGCCCATATTGAGGATCCAAATTTGCAAGTTTGGCATAGCCAATATCCTGCAATGACAAGTTAGGGACAAGAGTGAAAAAGAGGCTCACCAAGTGACATAATTGTTAGTAGTAGAGTATTAATTACCTGAGGGATACAGAGAGTGGCTATAGTAAGACCAGCAATAAGGTCACCTTTAAACTTGGACAAATTATACGACCTTCCCCAATCAAGAATGGGAAATACAGCTTGAATGCCAAGGAGTAATTTCTTTGTCTTAGATTGGTCCTTAAAATTGCGCAATGGATCATCATGGAAGAAAGTTTCTTTCACAGCTTCAGTGATCTCCTTTAGTAAGTTTGGTTTGGGAGGGAGTCCCACTTTATGAACATATGGCAACCCGTTCTCCGAAAGCCTCCGTGAGGAAGCCACTCTTGATATGTCCGTTGCCATTTCTTCAGGATTGTCAATCACCCGGCGACTCATTCCTATTCAATATTCAAACAAATATTACAATAACATACAAGAGAGAGGACAAAAAACTAAACTCTATATTTTCTTTTGTCTGCATCCTGAGTTGAAAAAGTAATTCTAACATATACTCCATCCGTCACATTTTAATTGAATTTGTGAGGTAATGCACACACATTAAGAAAAGCATTCAAACACAAAATTTAAATCATACTTTCCACTATTGTCTTGTGAAGTCATAGCGTAATTTATCTTTTAGAAAATATAAAACTTCAATATATGAAAGCACAAGTATGAAAAAAAAACTTCAAACATTCGAACAATACAATTATTTTGAACATTTGAATAACCTTCAAAAATTCAATTAATTGACATAGAGGGAGTACTTCTTGCACAAAAATGCAAGTTTTGATTCCCAGGTCGGGTTAAATATAATAAGTAAAGACAACAAATCGAATCAATTTAAAATATTTCATTTGAGCTTTTAAAATATTTTAGTGCCTAGTAAAAAGAATTTTTAAGTTGGCTATACATAATATATCAAATAAAATAATTAAGAATATTTTAACAAAATTTCTCATGAGTTAATTTCAGTTATATGTCAACCAAGTTTTAGTTGGCTGAAATAGATTGAACTAATAAATGAACAAGTTACTTAAACAAATTAAGTTTGATTCTGCCACCTTAGTTTCAATCCCAAAACATTGTGTGTGATTTTTTTTCTCCAATAAGGGCGGATGCAATGTAGATTCATCCAACCCAATATATTTGTCACAAGCATAGATAAATATGTGAAAATCACTACAGTTTCAAAAAAAAAAAATTAGAAGATCCCATAAATTATAAACCAGAGTTTTCTTTTTTCTCGCTTAATAACAATTAGGGTGGCAAAATTAAACACAACCCGTTCAACCCGCTCAATCCGTTGAAGTTTGGGCGGGTTATCTCAACTCATTTCATTCATTTAAAATTGGGTTGATATTCAACCCGAATTGATTTTAAAGAGATCTTGTCAAAATATTTTAAAAATATATATTTTTTATTTGATATGTTCTATATAGCCAAAATAAAGAAAAATATAATTTAATAAGCACAAAAATATTGAAAAATAATAAATAAAGTAAGTAAAATTTAGTAAAAGTTGGGTCGGGTTAGATCTGGACCCGCTCTATAATTCATTACTCAACCCGTTTTGACCCAAGCAAATTTGGGTTGAGTTGGGTCGGGTTGGATCGGGTCTTGATCCATTATAATCCGCTAAAATTTGACTCAACTCGCCCAATTGTCACACCTACTAATAATGTAAAGAAGAAGATAAATAAAAATAGTGTTGGAATTTATGTAAGAGCCAAAACAAAAAACGTACCGAGGAAATATAATTAAGATGTGATGATTGTAATTTGTAGGAGGAGAGACACAAAAAGGCAAAAAGGAAGTGTTGCTTATATAGGCTCATTGAGTGATTGTCAAAAGTCAACTATTGTTTTTGATGCAACTCAAACTTAACGAAAAGGAGATATAATGAACTTGGATGGAATTGATACCAAATACAAAGGGGTCTAAAAAAGCGTTGACCCTAGAATTTAATACAGTAATTGTAGGATAATGTAAATATTAGATTAAGCTTGAGCTTGACTCATTAAGAGGTAGTAACAATTTGCCTCAATAATTCAGGTATATAATACTCTACTATTTCTTTCAAGTTTGATTTGTTCCCTTCTTTTATGATTAGTTCAAAGTCTTCCCTGGCTTGGATAAATCATTGAAAGTGCTTACAAAATTATGAAGAATAATAAATCATTT
>JAABOM020000002.1:11514003-11534335 GCA_011800125.2 Solanum clarkiae
CAAGTGAAGAAACTCTAGCACGTTTGAGCTTTCTATTTGATCCCTTCTGGCATTTTCTCTCGCCTCTAGTTGTTTTTCATGAATAGAAACCATCCTAGTCAGTAGCTGAAATGCCTCCTTCATCCCCTACTTCCCAGTTTTTGGTGGGGCTGGGCATACTAGATTTCTTTGGGCTTCAACAGATGCTGATGAAGCTATTACTATACGTACTGGAGACTCCTTGTATGCCCCCATGGGAAATATATCCCCCTAACCTGGGAAGAACTGAGTAGTAACTTCTCTTGGATTCATACCTATATCATGTTGTGCCATCTCCTGGGCATAGGCAACCTCCTAAATAAAAACCACAAAGCATGATTTAGATTTCACATGTTCTTATATCATTGCTCTATAGCATGATCTATTAAGTGAAAAAAATGTAACCATCCCTAAATGCCTCATAGCCTCTTGATTATAAGTGTGATGCACAAAATAGCCACAAGCAAGAATCTACTAGACATGACTTTGTGGACTCCCCAGGACACAGCCTGCTCTGATACCATGTTTGTCACATCCCAAAAAAAAAAGAGAGGAGGCACAATTGGCACTTGACATCGCCATTGGTCGAGTAAGCCACTGAACTTGCTGGCTAACTGGAATAAGGGCCAAAGGATCATGCAACATAACATCTGAAAAACTAACCTTGGACCATCTAGGTCATGACCTTTTAACAATAAGTCATAGATGCTAAAGTAGACAAACTAACATGGTAAAGTACTAGCTAGCCGATGAGGCTGCAAATAGAGAGGTATAGGCACACGCGTGTGTGCGCAAACACACATATTAATGTATATACATATAGGCCAAACATATGGTTGGAGACCAAAAGCTTTATAAGAACCAACCCGAAATAACATGTCCACAATAGCCTCCAAGAGTTCACTGACACTACCGAGACGGGCCTTAACTATGCCTAACTGTGCAACAAAAAGTAGGACTCTCGTGAAATCTCCAGGAAGAGGTGGACCTTAACATCTTATAGCTGAAATAGGCTCCAAGAGGGGGGGGGGATCAATCAGAATCCCTACCTGAACCCCGCTTGCATGAAACAAAATGTAGTATCCTTAGATAACGGGATGTCAATATGAATAAACATGTACTGGTATGTACTGCAGAAAGAAAAATCAAATATAACAGTAGTAAAAAGAGTAACAGAGATATCACCTATAACTAAAACTTAGATAACCTTCATGGCCAACACTCAACCTCCTAATGATCAAATATGCATGGTATGCTTGAGTGATCGCATGTCGTGAATACATATAAATAAAGGCAAATGCATGACATACTGGTAATACCCTACAAAATTACTGAAAAAGTCCCTAAAAAGTAATCATGTGCATAACGCATCTTCCCAAGCTCCAATGGAAAATTCGAGACCAGATTTGCTATCAGTGCAAAAAATTGAGTGGGAAAATGGCCGCGACCTAATTTTATATCAATCAAGTCATAAAATAATGTTCGCTAATTAATTCTGGGATAGTGAGAGTGTGCACACAGGGCGCGATGCGCTAGAGACACGGATTCACATTTAAGTTTTTGTTTTTATTTTCGATGGGAAATTGAAAGAAATGAAATTCGTGAAAAAACACATGTCCGCGCCGCTGGCACGATGCAAAAATGTTGTTACGAAGTGTAAAATTTAATTTTGTTATGGGGAGGGCCTTTTTGTCATTCCCCAACCTATCCTAAGTCCCAAAAATGCTTTTAAGGGCTATTTATTCAGATTAAGGGTTTCAAAACCCATTTTTCTTACTTGTACGTGAAAATTCTTGAAAGAGAGGACAAGAAAAGCTTGGGGATTTCAATATTTTGAGACAAGATCTTGGAGAAGCCTGAGAAATTCTCCAACCAAGTTATGTAAGGCCTACCAAAGTATGAAATCTTTCCTTCACACGCCCCTTCATCTTCCTTGATTCAAGATATGGAATAAGTTGAGATTTCTAATAAATTTCTTCTATTTTGATACTATATCTTTGTATTTATCATGAGGTCCTACTTTATTACATGAGTAAATTGCTATATCATATAAGTATTGGCATGAAATTTACACACATATTTTATACTTGTCTACTTGAGTTTTAATTGCACAATTAATGAAATTCTATGCATAATAATGAGATGAGGCTGAGGTTGAGTACATGAGTTGAGTAATTTGAGCATGATTGATCATGAGATGTACACCATATTGATATCACTTCTATGATTACATATGATACCTTACTTGCACTATATGATGGGTAAATTGACGCGTCCAAATGACCATATTAAGTTTGTGTCAAGTTTAATTCTTTGTATTGATTGATTGAATTGTTGAATAGTTGAGATGAGTTGAGTTTGATGAGATGATTGATGAGTTGATTGGTGAGTTGAGATTGATGAGTTGAGATTGGTGAGTTGATTTATGAGTTGAGCATATTTTAGTCTTCTGAGGAGTATTGAGCACCGAGCGGGGAGTGAATATATATCTACTCAATCTTAGAGGACTATGTTGGCAGTGTAGGATAGTCATGCGGCTCGTTTCAGTGACTCTTGTCCCGCAAGTAGACATATATTATAGATCCATGAGATAGAGTTGACACATCCTTTTCTGTGGTAAGTAAAGGACGAGCGAGGCAATGATATCACATTCGATGTACACCACTTTGAAATAATGGCGGGGTTGACAGTATGTCGGTTAGAGAAACTCCTGAGAAAACACTTGAGTTGAGCATATCTTGATTTTTCGAAATGAGTGCATTAAACACTGAGTCTATTTCTAAAGCATCATTTCAAACTTACGAACTTGCATGATTTCTTGAGTTGTGTTATGACATGAAGAGTTGAGACTTGAGTCGAGTTTGTTGATTGGTTTGAGCCTTGTTTGTTTACTTTTAACCCATTTACATACGTACCAATGCCTCTCGGTGTTGCGTTGTTTCATGATGTAGATACGGGAGATAGAGGACTTCAGCAGATGCACTGCTGAGGTTCAAAGATTCCGAGTCCCAGAGTTTAGTTGAGCCCTCCTTGCTATACGGAGGAGCCTGGAACTATTTATTTTAGTCTCCATTATTTCATTAATGTTGGGCAGCCATGGCATGTCATGGCACCATCTAGACATTTAGGTAGAGGCTTCATAGACCTTGAGTAGAGCACTTTTGAGTATTTCCTGTCCTAAACTTGATCTATCATCTTAAGATTATTTTATGATATCTTTACTTTTCCCCAAATATTCTATATGAGTATTCTTCCGCTGTTGAGTAAGATTTGACCACGAGGCCAAGTAGTTTGCTCAGGGACTAACACTAGTCTTTGAGTGCTGGCCATGTCTAGGGTACCCTCCCAGGGCGTGACAAACTTGGTATCAGAGCACAGAGTTCAAGTTTCATATGGATTATATGAAGCCATGTCTAATAGAGTCTTATTTATGGGTGTGTTGTGCACCACACTTCATAAGCAGGAGACTACAGGACATTAGGAAGTGTTACCCTTCTTCTATGATATGAGTTCGTGCGATAGAGTTTGACTCTATGAAAACTTTGTTCTAATTCGTACGTTACACATTTGCAGAATATGCCCCTAAAATGAACTGCTGCTCAGAAAAATGCCTTAGCCTAATTGCTGAGGATTCCGAACTAAAGGTCCTTATTCAGAAGGGGACAAGGAGACAGGGTCTACCAGCCAGGACTACTGAAGTCCACAAGCATCCCTGCATAGCTGCAGCTAGCTCCCACCTTAGAGGCAAAGTTTTGAGGAGCCATCACTATGCTTACCAGCTAGTGGCTTCCTAAGGTAATAGTTGAGGTCCTCAGACTCCTAGTTCCAACTCACAAGGGTCCACTGCCGCAACCCAACTTAGAGACTTTTCGAGAATGAACCAACCAGTGTATACGGGGTCGAAGGTTAAGGAGGACCCATATAATTTCATCAACGAGATGTATAAGGTGTTGAGGGTCATGCATGCCAGTAGGGTTGAATGGGTTGAGCTTGCCTCCTACCAGCTTAAAGATATTTCAAATGTCTGGTACAACCAGTGGGAGGATAGTCGAGGTGAAGATGGTGAGCCTGCTGAGTGGGATAAGTTTAAGAGTGCTTTCCTCGGCCACTTCTTTCCCCCAAGAGTTGAGAGAGGTGAAGATTGAAGAGTTCGTGAAATTGAAACAAAAGGGATTGACCATCAAGGTGTACAACCTAAAGTTCATTAAGTTGTCCATCTATGCTTTAGAGATGGTCCAAGACATGAGGGCGAGGATGAGAAAGTTTGTGTCTAGGTTAGGTAAACAAGTGAAGAGGGAGTACGAAGTATTGTTACTGATTTCAGGTATGGACATCTCCAGAATTATGGTTTATGCACAACAAACTGAGGAGGATAAGAAGAAAGACCAAGAGGAACACTTGAGTAAGAACGCCAAGTCTGCAGGACATGAGCCTAGCTAGTATAAGCAGGACAAGGGAGACAGATCTTACTTTCAGAATAAACATTCAGGGTATGCACCATCATTAGCTAGTGCACCAACTACAGACACCAGGTATGACCCGAAATTTCAAGGGCAGTCGAACTTTAACACATAAGGTTCACAGGCCAGTGTGACCCTTGGTTTGGAAGGGAAACTACCCTGTGGGAAGTGTGGTTGGATGCATTTGGGGGAGTGCAGGGAAGGAGGAAGTGGTTGCTATCAGTATGGCCAGACAGGTCACTTCCTGAGAGACTGTCCACTTTAGGGCAACAGAGCGCAATCTTCTACTACCATTCCACCACCTAGAGGAAATCCGAAGGGTGCCACACTGGGTAAAAACAGAGGAATGAATCATCTCTATGCAATAGGAAACAGACAGGACCAAGAGGTGGCACCAGATGTCGTGACGGGTATGCTTCGAGTCTTTACTTTCAATTGTTATTCTTTACTCGACTCATGGGCGACAGCGTCCTTTGTAACAACATATGTGTCTAGAAAATTTGAGATTTCTGCTAAGTTTTTACTTGAGGATCTCCCCGTTTCCACTCCTATTGGCGAGTCTATCATAACCAAAAAAATTTATAGAGATTGTGTAGTGTCTATCTACCATAGGGATACTCTTGCAGATCTAGTTGAGCTAGAGGTGATTGACTTTGATATAATCCTTGGTATGGATCAGCTCTACATTTGCTATGCCATTATAGACTGTTGAACCTGAACCATCGAGTTTTAGTTTCCCAATGAGCCTGTTATAGAGTGGAGGAGAGATTTTGTTGCACCTAAGGGCAAATTTATTTCCTATCTTAGAGCTAGAAAGTTAATCTCTAATGGGTGCATCTACCACCTTGTACGAGTCAAATCTGGGGCAACCAGAAAGAGCTCAACCTGTGGTAGAGGAGGTGGCTGGAGTTTCTTAAGGATTATGACATGAGAATTCTCTACCACACAGGTAAAGCTAACATTGTTGCTGATGCTCTTAGCAGGTTGTCAATGGGTGGCACTGCCCATGTAGAGGAACGAAAGAAGGAGCTAATGAAGGAAGTGCATAGATTGGACCGATTAGGAGTTCATCTTGAGGAAAATGATGAGGGAGGAGTCAATGTCCAGAGTGGATTTGCATCATCCCTTGTGGCAGAGGTAAAGAAGAAGCAAGATCAACACCGTGTCATACTCCAATTGAAGGAGGCTATCTAGAAACAAAAAATGATGGTCTTCTCCAAAGGGGGAGATGGGGGGTTGAGATACCAGAACAAGTTATGTTCCTGATGTTGATGGCGTAAGAGAGAGAATCATGGCAAAAGCTCATAGTTCTAGGCATTCCATTCATCCCAGCTCTACCAAGATATACCACGACTTAAGGAAGTCTATTACTGGAGTGGGATGAAGAGGGATATCACAGAGTTTATTTCAAAATGCCTGAACTATCAACAAGTCAAGGTTAAGGATAAATGACAATGTGGATTAGCACAAAATTTTGAGATCCCTGAGTGGAAGTGGGAGATGATCAACATTGATGATACCATTTGAGGCCTTGTATAGATGGTTTAGTAGATCACTCATTGGATAGTTTGACTTAAGTTCAGTTGATGTGTTGAGTGCAGATCTACTAAGAGATGCTATGGATCAGGTTCGATTGATTCACAACAGATATTTAATAGCTCAGAGAAGCCAGAAGTGTTATACCGACTAGAGAGTTAGGCCTCTTAAGCTCTCTGTTAGTAATAGTGTATGCTTGAAAGATTCACCTATGAAGGGTGTGACAAGGTTCGGGAATCCCAA
Organism: Solanum clarkiae; assembly: GCA_011800125.2. Taxonomy (NCBI): domain Eukaryota; kingdom Viridiplantae; phylum Streptophyta; class Magnoliopsida; order Solanales; family Solanaceae; genus Solanum; species Solanum clarkiae. Next base: position 11,520,261 of record JAABOM020000002.1, read on the forward strand.
ATTCATTAGCCCCTTCGAGATATTGAGGAGAGTTGGTTATTGGCCTGTGAGTTGGCCTTACTACCTACACTATCAACTGGTTATCCTATTGTTCATGTTTCTATGCTCCACTGGCACATTCCTGATGAGTCCTATGTGATTTTTTATGATTCAGCTGAGTTAGGTTCAGACTTGTCTTATGTAGAAGAGCCTATAGCTATATTGGATAGGCAGGTCCAGAGGTTATGATCTAAAGATATACCTTCTCTGAAGGTTTAGTAGAGGCATCGTTCTATTAATGAGGCTACTTAGGAGTTGGAGTCTAATATGTGAGCCAAACATCCCAGCCTTTTTTAGGCTTTAGGTACTTTTTTTTCTCTTATGTTCGGGGATGAATAATATTTTTAGTGACAAATGATGTAATGACATGGTTAGTTATTTTTTGCCTTATTTGTAAAAATTACTATTTTATCCTTTTGTAATTTACTTTGGGTCTATTTTGTACTATATGAATTGTTGGAACTGAAATCCTATGTTTTTAAAGTTGAAAAATATAAGTTTTGGTATTTTTGAGAATTTAAGTTGTTGAAAAGTGTGTTTTTGTGTCATTCCTAGTTTTAGGAGTTAAATCAAAGATCTGTCAATTACATTAGCTCTAAAACATCGAAACTGGACTATAAGAAGTTACATAACTGAATTCAGAGTTAAAATGAGGTTTTAGGGTCCAAGTTGTGATTTTAGTTGTTTCTAGAACTAAAGTTTGACTTTGGTCAACATTTGGAGTTCAGAAGATCTGATCGAAATTTTGACAGTTATAGTAGTTCCGGATGATGATCTAATTAATTTGTGGAGTTTACGAGGGCATTTTTTATATTTTGAGTTCTAAACTAGTTTATACAAGTTGTATTGGTAAATGTGGTGAGAAGGAGCTGAAATCAATTGTAAGTATTTCGTTGGGTCTAAATCACTGTTTCCAGTAAGGATTACATATAAAGTTTGTGTAATTCTGATTCTGGATGTGTTCCAGGTATCCATTCCAAAAAGGTAATTAGACTTGGGGATTGTTGGTGCTGAGTTCCTGGTGCAAGTACCCTTTAAACTCATTGTTTGCACCTTGTTTCACGCGTTTGCGAAGGGAAACCCTTCTTGACCTCCGCACCATATTCACATAGGTCCTAACCCAAAGCTCCACGTTCTTGTATGTTAGCGCGCATTCGTAGAGGGTTAAGTGGCTTTGATCTCCGCATCCGCAGAGGCATGTCCGCGTTTGCGGAGAAGGACTTTTAACTGAATAGTATTAAACTCGGGAATCACCATTTTTACTCCATTTTTGAACATTTGAAGCTTTTGGGGGATTTGGAAAGAGGAGTTTCAAAGGATTTTGTTGGGTAAGTGTTTCTAATACTATCTTATTTATTTTCCATAAGTTTTATCTTACTTTTGTCTTAAATTTCATGATTTTGAATGTCCAAAATTGGGGATTTTAGTCTATGATTTCAAAACTTTAAATAATGATTTGTCCTTCAATTTGAACTTCTTTTTAGTGGAGTTTTCATCTACAGACTCCATTTTTCGTGCAGAACCCGATTTTAAAGTCAATTTCTAGATTTAAGAATTTCGAATTTAAGCCCTAAAATTGATCATTTTGCCTCTAAACCTAATTCATGCAAATATGGGTATCAAAATTCACCTCTTGATGCGTAGTATCTATTTTTGATAGATAATTGGGTTGCTGGGATCATTTGGAGGTTTGGGTTGATTGAAAACTTGTCCAAGTACAGTTTTGACATCGAGATAGGTTTGACTAACCTTTTTGAGACTAGATCCAAGTTACTGATTATGTTTATGTGGTAACTGTGAGATCTAAACTGATTCGTGAGTAATTGGGTTGCTGGGATGGAATATTGATGGAAATATAATCCAGCAGTTGAGCTGAATTATGTGTCAATTTGTGATCCTATTGATGAATTGAAATGAAATCTTATGGATCAACATAATTTGGGATACAAATGTGATAATAGGAGACTTGTGATACTATTTGGGGTAATTATGTGCTAATTGATGGCTATTGAGATCCTTCGAGGTTTATACGTATAATTTGGGTCGAGTGAGGTTCGATATGGTATTATGCTTGTATATCTCGAATGAGTGAGGTCTGACATTGTTGGTACACTCATCTATTGATATAATTATGATGATCTGAGACATATTGATGCTTTGGGTACTAGCCGTGACACTTGATATTATTCTTTATGATTATTTGACTATATGGATTCATGTATCGATGTTCTTGTTATGATTCCATTCTATACGTTTATATGCATATCTGGATTGTATTATTTATTTACATCTATTTCGTGTTGCATTATGCTATCCCTTGACTAGAGTAGGAGGCAAGGGTAACATGCTCCATATTTGTACAACCCCTTGACCCGGGCAAGAGGCAAAGGTGATGTGTATATATATATATATATATATATATATATGCACACACATATATACTTCATAAATCCCTTGACCATAGGAAGATGGAAAGGATGACACCTTATAATACCCCTTGACCACGAGCAGGTGGAAAGGTTGAGACATTTTGACATTTCGTAACCACGAGCAGGTAGTAAGGTTGTGAAACACTTTGCATAAGGTCTGATAAGTTCATGCATCACATTCACATCTCTCATTATGGAGCCATAGGTTATTATAGACACTTTATTTTACCATTATGCATTTTATGTTTGTGTACTAACTAGGATTTCTCTATTATTACATACTTGTTTTGATTTCTCCTGACTAGTCGGTTGAATCTATTGAGTACATTTTGGGATACTCACCCCTACTCTGTTTCCTTCCTGTAGATCGAGCACAGTGACCCACACAGAGTAGCTGATTCATTCTAGCTTGGTCATTCTTCATCTATCCAGATCTTAGTGATGAGGCTTTGACTTTGAGTCATCATGCATTTTTGAGATTTTCTTATGTTGTTTTGATTTCAGATAGCATATCAAACATTTTGACACAACCTTGCATTTTATTTTGAGACAATTGTATTTAATTTTTGGCACTACTTTTGATACTTTTGTACTTATGACTCCATGTTTTGGGGATTTCCTTATGATATGGTTTCCGCTTTATTTTTGTCTTTATTTAGTCGCAACCTAATTTTGGGTCGTGACAACAATAGCCCTCAGAATGTTCCTTACGGGGTTCGACATCAACTCTTTGTTGGGTTATTTTGCTGATAATGATTGTCCTTTTTTCCAAAAGAGAAGTCGGTTTGAACATCATAAAAAATGGCACCATCATCGAGGAAAGTGTTTGTTCTAGTTAGAAGTGTTTGCTTGAACTAAGCTTTTGTAGTTTGACCTTTCTTACTTGTTTTTTGTTTCTTTGGTGTTGTTTAGGTTTGATTCTAATAAGTGAAGCCATGATTACTAACAAAAGTATGAATGGTGATGATGTGGGGAATCTAAATGATTTGAATGATGTTATTGGGACCAAGTGGGCAGCACTGGAGCAATTAGCTAGCCCCCGCTAGAGGGGAACACTGTGTTCCATGTTATAAGTACAATGCTTCATCTACTTCAATAGAAATGATTATATAATGGACTAGCTCATAAAGACTCACATGAGCATATCTGTAACTTCGTGGATGCTTGCTCAGCATTTAGCTTCAAAAGAGTGACGCAGGAGGCTATCTGATTAGGATTGATTCTATTTTCCTTATCCAGAGAAGCTGTGAGATGGTTACGGAAATTGTTGCATGATTCTATCACATCTTGGGAGGAATTGCTTGATGCATTTTTAGAGAGACTCTTTTTTCCCTCAAAGATGGTGAAACTCAGGAGGAGTATGGACAATTTTAAGAGAATTGAAGGGGAACCGCTTCAAGAAACGTGGTTGAGGTTTTGAAAATGTCACGACCTAAGCCTAGGTCTTAGACATGCCACGACGCAAGAGGAACCTGAAGGGACCCTAAGCAAGACTCTTAGCACATCGTTACACATATTTGGTCATGGAAGCAATAAAATACAACAAGAGATAGTAAATACGGACAACGGGGCTAAGGGACAATGAGGCTAAGAGACAACTTCCTTATGAAAAATATCAAGAGTCAAGAGAGAGTCAATACTCATAACATTATACATGATATGTCCAACAACACCTCCACTACATAGATAAGGGTAGTGGTAAAAACAAGCAACTGGGCTCATCCTCATAGTAAACATTTACATAAAAGAAAGGTAGTCTTAGAACATAGCATGAGACAATAAGCAACGTTCCCTGAATGGAGGACTAACCAACAAGCTTGAGTGAAATCGTACTAGCCACGTGGCTGGAGATGCTCAAGCGGGACTCCGGTTCCTACATGGTGACATCAAGTAGGCATAAAGTATGCATTAGTACGTTTTAATATACTAAGCATGTAGGATGAAATGCAACAAAAGATAAGTCACATAATTGAAATGCATAAGCATAGGCAATGAGTAGCATATAACAATATCTTATGCATGGGAGATACTATATAGTAAATCATGCTTTTATAGAATATAGTAAATATGCAAGAAGAGACCACTATCATATTGGTTGATCGTCGCAGCCTACCACCCTTGGTGATTGAGGTACCAACCCGTCAATTGGTTGGTGGATCATCACACACTATTACCCTTGGTGACCGAGGTATAAACCCCCCGACATGGTTATCAAGGAACAAACCCCCAGACATGGTTGATCGATTATCGCACCACCCTTGGTGACTGAAGTATGAACCCCATGACATGGTTATCAAGGTACAAACTCCTCGGTATGGTTATCAAGGTTCAGACCCCTCAACATGGTTACCTGGTGCTCAACCCCTGAGTAGGATATAGTCACATTCCAACACTATTTAGAAGAAAACCATATACATTCATTTGTTTTATCACTATATAGTCATTCAACTCATAAGACATGCATTGGATCTTCAATTACGTAAGAAATCATAATCTGGACATTTTATCAAACACTTGGCGGGTGAGTAGTGGTAGTGTAAAACCATGTAATTCAAGGGTGAAATCATGCTAGAAAATTCATTGTAAAAATCATTAATAGATATGTGGTAAAACCCTCAAATCAAAGGCCTTCATCAAATATCACAATAAATCATAGATTCGTAGCTCAAAACATGATAAAATAACCATAATTTCGTGAAACCCCAACATAGTGTGCGGTGAAATTCATAATAGATAAGACCAATAAGTAAATCAACTTTTGGTAAAAAAGAGTTTGGGTATCATGGGTGAAAGGAACCCATGAAATAAGCCCATATACCTTGACTTTAAATAATCCTTAAATAAGATTGAAGATGGAGATTTGAAGATTGAAGGAGAGCCTTGAGATCCAGATGAGTTTTGAGACTTGAATTTAGGAGTGAAATATTTGGCTAAGTGTTTGAGTGAGTATTTGGGAATGTCTTCAATGATATGATGGTGAAATAAAGCTAAGTATAGGCATTTTAATGCATGGGAACACTTAGGTCCAAGGCCCAAATGTATTGGACCAAGATAGAAAAACAGTGCACAAAAATACACAAAAGTGCGCGCGCTAGGAGAGCATATTGTCTCTGGAAATCGCATTTTTGAGATTTTTAAATTTTTCTACGGTTGCTGTTAAATTGGGGTTAGAACCATTTTCCACTCCATTTGACGCCTTAAACAAGAATATAAAGTCAAATTTTTGATATCACGCACAGATTGTGAGATATATGGAAATTACGATTTCGAGCACTTCCGAGGCACATTCTCGGGCACTTTTTGAGGTCGTTTCAAATATCCCCCTTGGGAACATTCGTCCCTGAATGTCTAAGAAATGTATATGAGAGATCGAAACATGACAATTTTAGCCTACATAAGGATGCAACAATGCACTTAAACATTATTTAAAAAATCTCAACATAAGTGTAAAATCATCATGAACTTGTCAATTTAAACATGAACGTATGCAATGATATAAGGGATGAACTTATGATTTGAGATCATATAAGGGACTTATATCAATACCTTAGGCTTGAGTGGAGTGGAAAAGATAAGGTTATCGCTTTTGCATATCCGCTTGACCTCCTAACTAGCACTTTTGACTTGGTTCCTCCAAAGGACCTTAACGAAAGCAACATCCTTGCTCCTCAACCTCTTCACTTGCCTATCCAAGATCTCTATAGGAGCTTCTTCATATGTCAAGTTGTCTTCACCTACCCCCACAACATCAAGAGGTACAATAGTGTTAGGATCACTGTCACGACCCAAGCCTAAGTCCTAGACGTGACCGGTGAATGGGGAACTTGAAGGAACCCTAAACAACCCTCATAGCATATCATTACACATCCTGGGTCGCAGAAGCAATTAGAATGACAATAAGAGATAAATGTAAACAAGAGGAAATTGGGACTAAGGAGAAACTGCCATATCATAAACATCAAGAGTCAATAGAATCAAGTTCATATTATAGACACATAACATGTCCAACAATACCTCTAACATAGAACTTTAGGAGGGGCCATGACAAGTAACCGGACTCACCCACATAGTCAAACCATACCAAAAATGAAAGATAGTCTTTAATACATAGCATAGGAAATGAAACCAATGTCCCCAGAATAGAGGACTCACCAACTAGCTTGAATGGATACCACTAGCCACGTGGAGGAGGATGATGGACAAATAGAGCTTCAGTTCCTTCATGGTAACATCATGTAGGCATATAGTATGCATTAGTACGTTTTAACGTACGAAGTATGTGGAATGCAATTGAATAAGTGATAGACATCATAGGCAAAATCATGGAAGCGACGCAGAAAGCTCTCTGGTGCAATTTCATAAATCGATTTCTTCGCTTAAAAATCGAGGTTAGACCCTTGTCACCCTAATTTGGACGCTTTCAACAAGAATATGATGTCATATTTTAGAAAAATCAAATGAATTTTTAGATATAAAGAAATAAAAATTTAGGCATTTTGAGGCACGTTTTTGGGCACTTTTTGGGATCGTTTCAAGTTGGCACACCATGGTAGCCAACTAAGCGCCATGGTGAAATTCGACCTTCACCTTCACAAGAGGGCTGGAAGAACATAAGTTACCGTCTTTCATGTGAATCTCCAATTGTAGTTATGTTACCTAGGGCAATCAAGTCAACAAACAATAGGGAACACAATTCCCATGTTGTCCCTAAAATTTAGTGTTTTTTTGCATCATAGTATAGTGTTTATTTTATCTTCTTCTTGAATCACAAACTCAATCCCCCCATTTAGCAATTTTAGTTATTGATACTCGAAATGATCGATAGTGAATTCTTATAGTCAAACCCTGCATTCCATGTGGATTCGATGGTAACCTTCGATTAGGTTAATTGCTGATAGTAGCCATGTTCTTATTAGAACATGAATATCATCAAATATTTTGGAACCTTTGCCAGGGAAAATGACTAGGTTTTAACTTGATTTCACTATTAGTTAGTTCTAGTGTTAATTTCTAGAGTCTCATGTATTTTACTTTTTTTTTGTTTTTGTTGTTTGATTTTACTTGTAGGGTGTGATAGGTTGTATGTCCAGCACAAGGAGCCAAGCTGATCCCTTAGTTCCGACTAATTTGGAGATCCATCAACTTTTTAGAAGAATGGCTCAAGTGAATAATGGTGTTACAGTTGAAGAGGAGATAAATATGAATGATGATTATATGGGAAGAGAGGAGAATCCACCATCGAGGGATAACATGCCACAACTTAGGGACTTCAATGAAAATGCTTATGGATAGAATCAGTATTGATTGAACCCTATGGCCATGGATGTTACCAGTGCTATAGTACTGCCTCCTTTATCGGCAGATGCTAAGTTCGCGGTATCGAGTGGGTTGCTACAGATTCTCCAAACCCATGGTTTATTTACAGGGCTACCTTCATAGGATCCCCACCGTCATCTTCAAAATATCATCTTTGTGTGCAAAAGTGTCATAGGGACACAAAATATCTCTATTGATGTTGTTGCATTGAGGATGTTTCCACTGTCATTGACTGGAAATGTAGCTACGTGGTTGTCTGAGCTTACTTCGAGTACCATAACAAGTTGGGTAGACCTTCAGAGAGTGTTCTTAGAGAGATATTTTCTGAGGTCAAAGAAACTGAAGCTCAAGGAACAAATAAATAATTTTGAGCAATTGCTTGGAGACTCTCTGAGTACCACATGAGATAGATTAACCAAATGCTTAAGGATGGTCCCCGATCAGAAGATTGTTGATGATGCTTTGGTCGCGATTTTCTATAGAGCACTTGATGAAAATAGCAAAGCTTGTGCCAACACAATCATGGAAGGTGTGTTTCTTGACCAACCGTTTGAGCTAGTAGCTGCAAGGATGGAGCAAGTGGTGAAAACAAACAGAGAATGGGGCCAGAGTGAGCGTGGTGCAATAAAGAGTTCTCGTGAGGTTACCACCAATAATGAGCAAGCAAAAGTTAATAAAGAGATCATGGAGCAACTTGTTCAACTGCGTACGGGCATGGACTTGGTTTTGAAGCATAACCAAGAAAGTGTTCAAGAAGTAACCCATGAACCTCCAAAGACTCCTGTGTATGAAAATCCATTCATTAATAAGGATGCATGTTTTGTAAGAAACCAAGCGGCGGGTTTTCGGAACAACCCGCAAGGGTCTAATTTGGACTATTGGAGGCAAGGGTCCAGGAATCAAGGTCGGAACTTCAACCGTGATGGGTATATAGAGACAACTGGGGTGGATACTATGAAAGAGACAGAGTGCCAGATGCCGAATGGGAAAGAAGAGATGGCTACATGAATAGTCCTTATATGCCACCTCACAACTGTGATGCTGGGTCAAGTAACTCTAGGTTCGAAGATATGCTTGACAAGTTGTTGAAGAGAGCCAATCACCATGATAAGACTTTGAAAGGAATGAAGATGGATATTTTAAGCAAGAATCAGAAAATAGAGTCTCACTCAGTGGCAATTAAACAACTAGAACAACAATGGTCAAGTTTCTTCGTAGATTAACCAATGTAAAAAGGGCATCTTACGAAGCAGAATGGTTCAAAATCCTAAGAACGAAGGGCATTACATGATAGTGATGACTCGGAGTGGAAAAATTATTGTTGAACCCCCTATGCTAATAGTTGAAGATGGAAGCCGCAGAAAGGGGGTAAATGAGGAGACTGAAGTGTACAACACAATGAGCAACCAAAGAAATATAAAATCTTTCCCAGGCCCCCCCCACCTTTTCCCCGAAGACTCAGGACGAGAAAAGACGAAGAGAATTTTGAACAGTTTTTGGCGGTGCTTAAGAAGTTGTCAGTGGATGTCCCCATAGTTGAGGCTCTTGAGAGGATACCAGGATATGCAAAATGGATGAAAGATATAGTCAAGAAGAAGCACAGAGTTAGCCAAGGCCTCTCCCAAAATTTTCAACTATGCGGTGCCATCACCACAAGGTCTTTTGTGCAGAAGAGTGAAGATCTGGGTGTATTCACAGTACCATGCATAGTTAGGGAAATTGTATTTGCAAGAGCACTATGTGACTTAGGAGCCAGCATCAATTTAATACATCTTGCTATATTCAGCAAGCTCGGTTTGGGCAATATTATCCCTACAAAGATGCAATTGTTGATGGAAGATGGAACAGTCAAGATGCCCATGGGGATATATTATGATATTTTGGTCAAGATAGACAAGTTTATATTTCTCGTAGATTTTATTATACTTTACTATGAAGTTGATTTTGCAGTTCCTATCATCTTTGGGGAGACTTTTCTTAGCCACACGGAGAGCATTGGTTGATATGGAAAAGAGTCAGCTTACCTTCAAGTTTGGTTAAGAGGCAGTTGTGTTTCAAGTGGGCCAGCCAGATAGAACAAGTTGTGAGTTCCAAGTAGTATCAATGACCAAAATTAGTGAGGATGAAGAAGTGGAGATCTCGGTTGAGTTAAGATTGGGAGTTGAACCTTTGGCAGTTGTGTTGATGAATTTCAATTATGATAACATATCTAATTATGAGGAAACAATGAATGCTCTTGGGGTGTCATTTGGTCCTAGGCGAAAGGCCAGGTTAGAATTAGACTTGTGCAACAGGGAAATGCCACCTATGAAGCCTTCCATAGAAGTCCCACCAGAGCTAGAGTTAAAGGCACTACTAGCACATTTAAAATATCCATACTTGGGAGAGAATAACACTTTGTTTGTCATAATTGCAGCTGACTTGAACGAAGTCCAAACAGAGGCCCTTGTCTCCATTCTTAAGAAATTCAAAAGGGGGATAGGGTGGACAATTATAGATATTATTAACATACCTCTTAGGATATACACTCATAAGATTCAACTGGTCAAGGAATACAAATCGAGTATCGAGCATCAAAGACGGTTGAACCCTCCAACGCAAGAAGTTGTGCGGAAAGAAATCATCAGTGGTTAGATGCAGGAGTGATCTACCCAATTGCCGACAGTGAATGGGTCAGCCAGTGAAGTGTGTTCCAAAACAAGGAGGTATAATAGTGATTCCTAATGCAAAGAATGAGTTGATCCCTATGCGACCGGTCACTGGGTGGAGAGTGTGTATGGATTATAGGAAATTCAACACTTTTACTGAGAAATATCATTTCCCTATGCCTTTATAGATCAAATGCTATACATACTAGTAGAGAAGGGATGGTGTTGTTTTCTTAACGGATATTATAGGTACAACCACATTGTTACTGCGGCTGAGAATCAAGAGAAGACAACTTTCAGATGCCCATATGGTACCTTTGCATTTAAGAGAATGCCTTTTGGACTATGTAATGCTCCAACCATATTCCAATTAAAGATGCATGATGTCTATCTTCTCGTACATGGTTGAAAGCACTATTGAGGTGTTCATGGATGACTTTAGTGTTATTGGCCAGTCCTTTGAAGAATGCCTGTTACATTTACATGATGTGCTGCAGAGGTGTGTTGAGAGTCACTGGGTGCTAAATTGGGAGAAATGTCATTATACGGTCAAAGAAGGCATTGTACTTGATCACAAAATTTTTAGGCAAGGGAATCGAGGTGGATAATGGTAAACTTGAAGTTATCGAGAAACTACCTCCACGAATTTCTGTGAAAGGTATCAGGAACTTTCTAGACCATACAGGATTTTACCACCGTTTCATAAAGGATTTTTCCAAGATTTCACAATCCTTGTGTAAGTTTCTAGAGAAAGATGCTAAGTTTGATGCATGCATGCACTCCTTCTAAGAATTGAAAAGAAGGTTGACTTCGGCACCCTTTATTGTGGCTCCAGATTGGTCATAACTATTTGAGCTAATGTGTGATGCAAGTGGGGTTGCGCTAGGTGTGGTGTTGGGGCAGTGAAGGGAGAGAATTCTTCATTCGACTTATTATACTAGCAAAGCACTAAATGTGGCCTAGAAAAACAATACAGTCACCGAACAAGAATTGCCTGCCTTAGTTTTTGCCTTTGAAAAATTCCATTCATATTTGTTGGGAGCTAAGGTGATCGTGCACACAGACCATGCAACGTTTAAATACCTTATGGCTGAAAAGGATGCAAAACCAAGACTGATCAGATGGGTACTTCTCTTGCAAGAATTCAATCTTGATGTCATTGACAGAAAGGGGAAAGAAAACCAGGAAGCATACCATCTTTCTAGATTGGAACATGAAGCTATGGTGAAGTTTGATGATGGACTCGACATCAATGACTCATTCCTCGATGAGAGAGTTTTGGTGGCCTCACATATCTTATACCTTGGTTTGTGGACTATACTAACTACTTAGTGACTGATATAGTGCCTCCTGACCTAAATACTCATCAACATCACAAGTTGATGCATGATGTAAAGAAGTTCTTCTGGGATCATCCATATCTGTTTCGTGTTTGTGTGGATGGGATCATCTATAGATATGTCCCAGAAGTTGAAATGATGAGTATTCTTGAAGCATGCCACTCTTCATTGGTGGTTGGCCATCACAGTGGAGCTCGAACTGCTTACAAGGTGTTACAATGTGGTTACTACTGGATTTCTATATATCAATACGCCCATGGTTATGTAAAGTCTTATGATAGATGTCAACGAGAAGGCAGGGTCTCACGAAGGCACGAACTTCCTCTAAATCCTATTTTGGTGATAAAACTATTCGACGTTTGGGGCATTGACTTTATGGGACCCTTTTTTAGGTCTCATGGTAATATGTATATTCTGGTTGCAGTTAATTATGTCTCTAAATGGGTAAAGTCCATAGCTCTACTGAACAATGAAGGTAAGAGTGTTATCGATTTTTCCAAAGAAACATCTTTTCTAGGTTTGGTACACCTCGGACAATCATCAAGGATGGAGGTTCTCATTTTTGCAACTGACTGTTCAAAGCTCTCCTTCAAAATATATGGTGTGAAGCACCGAGTTGCAACCCCTTACCATTCTCGAAAAAGTGGGCTAGTATAAGTATCCAATAGGGAAATACAACAAATCTTATCCAAAACGGTGAGCGTGAATCGCACTAATTGGTCGAGGAAGTTGGATGATGCTTTATGTGCCTATCACACAGCTTTCAAAACTTCAATCAGAATGTCCCCTTTTCAATTGGTGTTGGGGAAAGCTTGTCACTTGCCAGTTGAGCTTGAGCACAAGGCACAATGGGCACTGAAGAAGTTGAATCTATACTGGAATGAAGCAACAATATCTAGTTTAATGAAAATAAATTAACTTGATGAGTTTCAGCTGCATGCATATGAGAGCTTCGCCTACAAGCGACGAATGAAAGCTCAGTATGATCACGGAATTGAAAATCGCCAATTTGCTTCAGGAGACTTGGTATTTCTTTATAACTCTAGGTTAAGGTGCTTTCCTAGGAAACTCAGATCTAATTGGATGGGTCCTTTCAGAGTCATACACGTTTTGAGTTATGGAGCCATTGAGTTAGAAAGCAGGGATGGTAAAACTTTCAAAGTCAATGGGCAGAGGCTGAAATTATACATGGGTGACATGGAAGAAATCAAGATAGCGGAAGACAGGGACCTTGAAGAGGCACGAGCACAAAAGCTTCCTGTCATGCCGCGACAATAAATCAGGCACTTCCTGGGAGGCAACCCAAGGTATGCCCCTTGTACCTCTTCTATGTGTTTATACTTTGAGCAAAAAGTATTCTATCTTGGTGGGGTGTGGGAAGTTATTGATTAAGGTGAAGTCTGACTATCCTCGAGTCCATAACTTCCCTTATTTTTGATCCCAAGATTTTCTTACCATGATTTTTTTTCATTGTGGATGTTTAATTTTCTATTGAACCAGCATGTTTAGGTAGTGTAGATAGTGTGTAAATTCATAGTAATTTATCTATTGTCATATACATAGTCTTTAAATGCTTTTTAAATGATTTGAAAAATTTGGTACCCTCAAAATTTTTGAGATTGTGATTATTGATGCACTCATGCTTTTGGTGATCTAGTGATGTTTGTTCTGATAATGTAAAGGTAAGTTGAGGCTTGAAGCATGACCTGTGAGTTTGATTGTGGGGGCAATGCCATGTGTGTTGTGAGCTCATTTTACTGCATTCATGCATCTTGTATGGACTCAGAACTTGCCTTATTACTCTAAAATTGGTTTGATCATGTGGATTATTTAGAAAGGATCTTAGGCCTTTGTTCTTTTAGTGAACCCACTTTTAGCCTAAATGACCTACCAAATGAGTGAGTGAGTCCCCTGTTCCAAATATTTTAGCTTCTCATTGTACTCATTCATTCTTGACACCTTCCTAGCTTAACCTTGTTTGATGAAATACCTTGATATTGGCCCTAGTCTATACTTGAACATGTGAACCTTAAATGAGGCTACAAGCCTAAGTTGAGGGTGGCTACAAATTGTGGCCCTGGTTTGGGGAATTGATATTGTGTACTTCACCTCAAACAAAAAGCCTAAGTTAAGGGTGGCCCTTATAATAACAATGAGGTGGTTAGTTGGAAAATAAAGAACGAAATGAAAAATCATGAGCCGAGTGAAGAAAAAGAAAAGAAAAGTTGTCACGCCCCAAAGTCCCGTAGGGCGGACCGGCACCCGTTGCCGATAAGGCCCGGGAGAACCAACCTGTAACTATG
>JAABOM020000002.1:11534435-11562197 GCA_011800125.2 Solanum clarkiae
TACAAATAACACTGGTACACCCCAGGGGGACACACTAGGTCTTATGAAACCCTTATCCAATAAGTCTTTTAACTGCTCTTTTAATTCCCGTAATTCTGCTGGTGCTATTCTATATGGAGGGATAGAAATAGGTTGAGTGCCTGAAAGTAAGTCAATACCAAAATCTATTTCTCGTTCAGGAGGTAAGCTTGGGAGTTCTTCAGGGAACACATAGACAAATTCATTCACTACTGGAACTGACTGAAGAGTTGGTGATTCTGCCTCCATATCCTTCACCCTAACTAGATGATACATATACCCCTCGGATATCATCTTTCTTGCCTTAAAATAAGAGATAAACTTACCCTTTGGCGCCCCACATTGCCTTCCTATTCAATAACTGCCTCATTTGGAAAGTGGAAGTACATTCTCTTAGTTCGGCAATCCACGGTGGCATAACAAGAATCTAACCAATCCATAGCCATTATAACATCAAATCCCACCAGTTCTAACTCAATTAGGTCAGCCATTGTGTCACGATCGCAAACAGTTACTACACAGTCATAATAAACCCTTCTAGCCATAATAGATTCACCGGTTGGTGTAGACACTTTAAATAGTTTGCTCAATAATTTGGGTATTCTCTTAAGATTTTCGACAACTAGTGGAGTGATGTATGATAGTGTAGAACCAAGTTCAATTAATGTATATATGTTATGTGAAAAGATGGACAATGTACCTGTGACCACATCAGGTGAAGCTTCCAAATTCTGCTGACTCCCAGCTCATAAGTGCGATTCTAGACTCCGCTAGAGTTAGCTTTCCCTCTGACACCTCTACCATGAACCATAGGTGCTTGCTGACCCCTACCTGTTAGAGGAATTGATGATGATGATGCAACAGCTAACCCAGTAGGTTATGCTATACCACCCATACTTCTCCTCGGGAAATCCCTCATCATGTGCCATGGCGCACCACACCAATAACAAACATCTATCCCAACACAACATATACTCAGATGACTCCTTCCACACTGTTTACAAGACTGCCTAGGAGTCATTTGTTGGCCTGCCGAATATCCTATTGTCTGTATACCTTGTCCCTCACCTCATTGACCAAACTGATTACTTAGAGACCCTTGAAATTGTGGTGGAGCACTGGCTGCAGAGTAGGAGGATGATGTCCTAGGTGGTCTATTAGAAAATAGAGGCCTAAGCTCACCTTAGGGTGGTGTAAACTGCCCTGTAGATCTGGCTCTTCTGGCCTGCCCCCTTTCAAACTCTTGTGTCCTTCTCCTCTGCCTCTGATCCTCCAATTTTTGTGCAAAAGCTAGCATTCTCGCTATGTCTATATATTTGTTCAAGGAAGCGATAGTGCAGTCTCTGACCAGATATGTATCCAACCTATCTACATATTGATGAACTCTATCTGCCATGGTAGCAACTACATTAGGAGCATACCTTTCTAGGGAATTAAATAGAAGGATATACTCC
Source organism: Solanum clarkiae (assembly GCA_011800125.2). Lineage (NCBI taxonomy): Eukaryota > Viridiplantae > Streptophyta > Magnoliopsida > Solanales > Solanaceae > Solanum > Solanum clarkiae. The sequence goes on from JAABOM020000002.1 coordinate 11,535,908, forward strand.
CTCACACTCATATTCCCTTGGTGGAGATTCAGGAACTGATCTACACGGGCATCTGGAATCTCTAATGGCAAATAGTGGTCAAGAAACACCTCTTTCAAAACTTAAAGTACATAATCCCAAAGTATAACCAAAGGTGGTCTCTAATCTTGCACCAGTGCATGGTCTCATTTGAGTTATTACTTCACATACAGTATATCCTGCCTTACATATTCAGTACATTATCTCGTACTGACGTCCCTTACGGGGACCCGTATTTCATGCTGCAGGTACAGGTGCTAGTAGATCTCCCCAGTAGGAGTACAAGATATCCAGTTGCTGATACCAAGCTCCAGGTTGCTCCGGGGCTTCATGTGTGTCTAGAGCCTATATGTTTATATTGTACAATTGTCGAGGTTGGGCCTGTCCCGACCCTTGTCATATACTTTCTCTTATCTAGAGGCTTTGTAGACTATTTAAATTAAAGTATGGTCATGTCTCGTACTTTAGACACCGTGGCCCCAACGGCCTAGTCATATGCATTTCCTTTTGGCTTGTTATCACTGTTTATTTTCTTAAAGGCATGTAAAACATAGAAACTCCTCATAAGATGTATAGAAAGCACATAGATACAGGTTGGTTCTCCCAAGCCTTATCGGCAATGGGTGCCAGTACGCCCTATCTGGACTTTGGGGCGTGACAGAAGATATACTTTATCTTTCAATTACCTTTGAGGTAGTTCTTTTGGTGGTTACAATATTGGAACTGTAGGACTGTAGATGTAACATGTGACATGTAGATAATCATACAAGGCAATATGAAAATGAAAACAGTACGTTACTTAAATAATGAAATGCGTATGAGATGAAATAACTCGTGAACTTTGTTTGGCAAAAAGAACCCATGTAACTTAGTATCCATGTACGTGTGTAGATTTGAAGGGGACTATGTATGGGAGAATATGAACATGTGCAAGAGTGTAGACACAATTAATGGTTGTGTCAGAGTTGGTAAGCGCCTTTATGTGCCACAGAAGGATTTATGTTTCATGCCAAACAATATGAAATCAAGTAGCCTTACATACCTCATTGTATGACCTCATTACTACCTTTGGTTAACCTTGCCGTCCTCCAAATATTTATCTACAATATGGTAGGTGATAAAACTAGCATTAGAAGCCAATAGACACATCTTGGCAGCCCAATCACATAAAAAAATAAAAAACACACTGGCAGCAAGCGGGTATTTATGAACCCGAGCGTCTTCTTTCAACCTTTCCGCCCCTAATCGTATTTTCTAATACATATTCACATGTACACATCATGTTTATCCTTTTTAGTTCCAAAATAGTCTTACAACAGCCCACAAAGCACACCACTTAATAATTCTACACAACTTACAAAAGGACAACATAATGTTATCTCCCTTCGCTACATTTCGACGTCGACAATTCCAAACTTGTTCCAACTCTAACCAAACTGTTCCAACAACATTTACACATACAAACATTACTAAAACAGTCTTAGAACAGTACCCAAGAATTCATGAAGGATGTGAGCCAATAACCTTCCATCCAATAACCCACAAGTTCCAATAAACATTACACTTAAGATAACACAATAAAACACGTTTGTTAAATGAAACCTTAATTAGGGCAGCAACCTTAGGGTAATATTTATACCTCAAACCATATTAATAACATCAATTTCTCTTCATAATATAGCCTACAAATCATAGAGAAGTCACTAAAACAAAAGGCAAGTATGCAGCAACTTTCTAAATATATGCTGTCCCAAATTTCCAGCACAAACATACTAGCATATACTTGTTATTTTTCATAAGAAAACCATACCGAACACATGTGTAAACTTACTTACCACTACCTTCAAGGTATAGGGCTTCTCCAAGAACCCTAGAAGTTCCTTTTAGCTATTTTACAAAGTCAAGAGACGTTGAGAGAAAACTTGGAGACAATCTAGTTTTTTTTCTTTTGTTGGTCAAGTTAACAATGACTTGTGGGAGCTACTTTAACCCTTTTTAAAGTGGGATTTTGGTTACCTTACTAAGAAATTATAAGGATTATTTCACCTAGCTGGTGATGTAGCTCCTTTCTCCTTTCATTTGGGCCTTTTGGGGCTCCAAATTGATTGGGCCTTTGCTGCCCATTTTCATCTTCCTTCTTAATTAGTTTGGGCCTAAAGTATCCAAGAAATTGTGATGTCTTTGGACCTTTTTAATACCCTCCTTGGGCTGAACATACAGTCCATTTATGATGCTAAAACTTGGGCTAAAGTTACACCCTTAACGCTGACTTTATTAGTAATCGGACTTGGACAAATTCAACGTCGAGCCTCATCTCCATTTAGATAACAATTTAAGCTAAGCAAGTAGGTGACTCACCTACTAGCTTCTTAAGTTCTACAAGAACCTCAATTCTCTCACTTTTTTAAGGCCGTAATCTCCTCAATTTGACACAAAACATGTATACTTGACCCTTTTAAGCGTTGGACGCACATATCCTTCTATAACATGAGATTCGATTACTTTTAAAAAAGGGTGCTAATTTGACCAAACCATATCATGTTTCATTTGCATTGTACTGGTATTGTAAGGTGTGGGATGTTACAGGTTTCTTCCTTGATAGCCATGTAATGGGGTTTGTTCCTTTGGTAACAATGTTGAGGGGTTTGTACCTTGTCAACCATGTTGAAGGGTTTGTACCTCATCAACCATATTGAGGGGTTTTTTCCTCATTTGTCTCTCCAAAGAGGTGGCAGGCCTTGTATATTCACTAATAATGGTCTCTCCTTACACATGTATTATGTTCTATGTAAGCATGATTTACTTCAAGCATCTTCCATGCATGCCATATTGTTATATGCTACTCATTGCCTGCTTATGCATTTCGATTATGTTGCTTATCTCTTGCTGTTTTGCATCCTACATACTTAATACACTCAAACGTATTAATGCACAATCTATGCCTACGTGATGTCACCATGTAAGAACCAGATCCCCACTTGAGCAACTTCCTCTACGTGGCTAGTACAAATTCTCTCAAGCTAGTTGGTGAGTCCTCCATTTTGGGGACAATATCTATGATCTCATGCTATGTACTAAGATTATATTTCTTTTATGTATGTATTAACTTTGAGGGTGAGCCCGGTTGGTTGTCTTGACCCCTGCTCTTACCTATGTAGTAGAGGTGTTTTTGGACATATTATGTATTAAGCCTTGACTCTCTTGTTTGATGTTTATGTTATGAAAGCTTTCCTTAGTCCATTGCCCCTATCTCTAATTCAGTTATGTTGTTCAATTACTTCTGTGACCAACGATGTGTAATAATATGTTAAGAGGCTTGTTGGGGTCTCTTCGGGTTCCCCATTCGCTGTGTCACGTCTAGGCCCTAGGCTTGTGCCGCGTCAACTTTGACCAATATGATATTGCTAGTGGATTCACATAGCTCATGACATTAGAGTTCTACCTTAGCAAGTAGACTTTCTTTTCACTGAAGTACGAGTAGACATTGAGATTTCTTGTTATAGCTTGCATCATATTATTGTTGGTTATGATTACTTCCCACATATGTATGGATCCTATGATAGTTTACTTGACTACTTATGATCCTCACCTTCACATGATGTTCTTATGATTTAATTATGTATTTATCTCTCTTGCTTATTTATGATTCTATTACTCTTTTATCATATATTTGAAATGGTTACTTACATATCATGATTTATTATTCATTGTATTGCCTACATACTTAGTACATTCAAATGTACTAATGTATACTATTGCCTATATTGTTTTATAATGTAGGAGAGGTCCCCCATTCTATTTCTCACGCTTGTTGCTTTGAAGACTTGTGGTGAGTCCTCATGTATCGAGGGCAAACCAAATGTTATTCTTTGCTATGTTGATTAGCCTTTATTAATACTTGAGACTATATGATTTTGTTACTTTTGAGGGTGAGTTAGGAACATGTCCATAATTATGTAAAAGCTTATGTTTTCCTTTCATTTCTATCTAAAGCTTGTTCCTTTTCTTTTTGATATTGAGATGAGGCTCCTTTTGTAATCTCGTTAAGCTTGTGATAATGCTTTATTGCCTTATGTTTGCTTATAATATGCTAAAAGGCTTGATTAGGGTTTTCTCGAGAATCTTAGTCATCGTATAACACCTACGGCCTAACTTTAGTCATTATAAACTTGGTATCAAAGCACAAGATTTTGAAGTATCCTAGGGAGTCCAATATGCCTCATAAAATAGAGTCTTATACATTGGTGTGAAGCGTAACATATCTATGGATAGTCAATTATGAGGTATTTTAGGAATATTTACTTCTTTCATGATCTAGGTTATGCCATGTAGTATCCTTAAGACACTGCCTTTCTAATGATTGTCCTTTGCAACATTTCAGAAAATGCCTCCAAGAAGGAACCTTTGCAAAAGGGAGTTAATACCAACGACGACCAAACTCCTCTGGTCCCCCAAGCTCCTCATGATTCCTTAGATAAACAAGTAACAAATGTAGAGTTCTAGATAGCTATTACTATGTTGGCTCAAGCTATGACTAATTAAGCCAACCAAGGTGTTGTTGCTCCCTCCAAAGCTCCAATCCTCTGGCTTCTAAAGTGAGGGATTTTTCTTGAATGATCCCTCCCAAATTCGATGGCTCAAAGATGGATGAAGATCGACAAGATTTTTATGAGATGTATAAGTATCATGACTCGAGCATAGGGCCTAGCCATGACACAAAAAATGTGATACCCATAGGCATCCCATCCAAGCCTTGTGTTCATATCATAAGCATATATAAGGTAAAATAAGTGTACATAAGAGAATAAGCAAGCATAATGTATAAAAGTAGAAATATAATAGGTTTTCCTCATAGGAGGAATTACATCAAATCATAACGTCCAAAACATGCCTTTACATCATAAGATGGGTCTAGAACATAGCTTACTAACTTACCCTCAATACATATATCATTGACAGTAATAAAGTCTAAATGAAAAAGCATCATAAAGGACTTGTTCCTGAAGCATGGGAACTCACCAATCAAGTCTTCAAAATGTCAGTCTAAATCTAGCCACGAAATGAAATAGTCGGCTCGTCGTACATTCCTAGATGATTAGATCATGTAGGCAAAGAAGTATGAGTTAGTACGTAGAATGTACTAATTATGTAAGCATGCCATGAATCAATGGACATCATAACTAATATCAATATGCATAATCATAATCAATAGAATACAATATGCATGAGCAGTGCAAGCTATAAAATCCCTGAGGAGAAGCATTACCAATATTCTTTCAAAATCCTATCATATATATGTGGGAATAAGACTATGACTGACATATAAGATCATGCAGACTGTTACATGGAATCTTAATGTTCCCTTTACATCAAGCAAAGAGGAGTCTACTTTGTCGAGGTAGTATCGATCCTTACTCTATAGGCTCTATCTTAGCATAGTGAGAGCTCATCATTTGACCTCATCCTTTAGGCTCTATCCTAGAACGATGAGTGTCAATTAAAAGCTATATGGATCCAGTAGCACACCTTTAAGGTGTATAAACGTGAACATCATTCCTATGGTGGCACATAGTTATGGATAGATGGAATCTACCAAAGTATCCTCTGTGCTAAGTCATATCCCATATAATACATAAATCATTCATATGTATAGCTTTGAACATAATTCATACCTCATTAAAATCATACTTTCAAAGCTTGTAAAATAGTCATCATAGTCTTTCATGAAAATATCTCATATCATAGGAATAGTCCATCTACTTAGCTTTTCATATGGTGTGGGTAAACTTCCCACCTTTCATCATCATCATGAAACATCAGGGTCTTAATCACCCTCATTATTATAGCATCATTATCATCATAATATCATCATCATTAGAACATGCTTTACTATACTTGAGATCATAGCCATGAAAATCGTAGCTTTATTATAGGAGACTTGAGGCGAAGTAAGGGTTCATTAATAATTGAGTCAAAACTATGCGACTGGATGAAATTCATTGAAGAAACGTGAAATTAAAATCAATATGGATCAATAATAAAGGAACTCACATCAATTCATCAAGCCGTAATCATACATACTTGAACTCACAAGATTTTGCTTGAAAATCATATAAGTCATATAATTCTTCATAATTCATGCATAAATAAGAATCATCATGTAGAAATCATAATCTATGCATTGGGAAACATAAGATAAAATCCTGTAAGAAATCAACATGAAACTTTGATGAAAAGAAGGTTTTGAATTGGACTTCATGGATGAAGCATATCCATGAATAAAACGCTACATACCTTAGGTGAAATCCTTAAGAATTGGAGTAGAAAAGCCATGAAATCCTTAGCAAAACTTGAAACACTAGCTTCAATGGAGTCCTATTCTAGAGAGAGAAATATTTGAGAGTCGTTGAGAGAATTATGAGGATGAACGAATTAGAATGAATTAAAAGTAGGACTTATAGGGTTTGAGTTGGTTAAGTTGATTAGGAGGGACAAAACGACGTTGTTTAGGAGTTAAACAAATTAGAAATATAAAAATGCCCTTTATTAAATTCTGCTGGAGCCATCCACGAGACACCATCCTTGGGCCATGGTTGAACCTACGACTAGTAGAACCTGTACCACTAGAAGTTGAGCCGTTGGAGTTGGCACTTTTCAAAACACAATCATGCAAGATGACCTATCATACCTTTTATGAGTCGTAAGTTAATTTATATAGTGATTCCAGACTTAGAGAAATTTCCATCGTTCAGAGGTCCCTTTGATGATACATTTCAAGGGCTGCGGTCCCATTGACTACCCGTCTTATTAATCGTAGGTCAACTTCCTGAAAATTTCATGATTTCCAACTTTACTGGACTCAATCCACAAAACCTTCCTACGACTCATTGATCCATCCACCAGCTGTGGTTTGGCTTGTATGACTAAGTCAGTTCCAAAATTCTTTAACTTTCCAGTTTTTAGGTACATGAACATGAGGGCTGTTACAATATCTCTCCTGCGGGATCATTCGTCCAAGAATGAGATAGAAATATACTTGCATAGAGTAGAAACATAGTCATAATCATAACATATATGCAAAAATACAACTTAATCATCATTTTCATAAAATTATCAAACTTATGCATCAAAAATCATTCAAAAACAATTTATTATCATGCATCCATGCAATGTAGTAAGGAAAAACATATTCGTGAGAATTTTGGAGGAATCAGTCATATTAGGTACCTTAGGCATGAATAGAAGGAAAACGGTAAGGATATCATCTCATTATGTCCACCTCGGCCTCTCAATTAGCACTCACAACTTGTTGGTTTCTTCATATTACCTTGATAGATGCGACCTCTTTATTTCTCAGCCTCTTTACTTGCTAGTCTAAAATCTCAACCAGTACCTCTTCATAAGTCAAATCCTCCTCAATAGACATATCCTTTAATGGAACAATAGAATTAGGATTCCCAAAGAATTTCCTTAGCACGGATACATGAAACACCAGATGAACCATAGCTAACTCCATAGGCAAATCTAGCTCATAGGAAATTTTCCTAACTCTTTTCACTATCTCATAAGGATCCACATATCTAGTACTTAATTTGCCTTTTCGCCAAAACACATTACTCCTTTCATTGGAGAAATCTTCAAATACACCCCATCACCTTCATCAAACTCTAGTTCTCTTCTCCTAACATCAACATATGACTTTTGACGACATTGGGGAGCCCTCAACCTTCCCCTAATTACCTTTACTTTTTCCATGGTATGAAGTACCAAATTCATTCCAATCAAGGGCATTTCTCCAACCTCGAACCATCCCACCAGTGATTTACACCATCTACCATACAATGCTTCACGCGACACTATTTTAATACTTGACTTAAAGCTATTATTATAAGAAAATTCAAAAAGAGGTAAGTGATCATCTCGACTTCCTTTGAAATCAAGCCACAACCCCTCAAAATATCATCCAACATTTGAATTTTCCTTTTGGCTTGTCCATCCGTTTGAGGATGAAATGTAGTACCTGGCTTCACCTTCGTACTAAGGCCCTTTTGGAAAGACTTCCAAAAATGAGAAGTAAATTGAGCACCCCTATCCGATATAATGGACCACATTACCCTATGCAGTCATACCAATTATTGGATATAGACCTTAGCATAGTCTTCGGCACTATAAGAAGTTTTCACCAGCAAAAAGTGGGCTATTTTCATGATTCTATCCATAAGCACCGATATTGAGTCAAATTGCTTTCTACTCTTTGGCAAAGCTGTGATGAAATTTATATTCACTTCCTCCCATTTTCAAGTTGGTATCTCAATATCTTAGGCCAAACCATCCGATTTTTGGTGTTCCACATTTATTTGTTGACAATTCACACACCCCATTACCCACTTTGCTAGTCTTTCTTCATGTCATTCCACCAATATATTTCTCTAAAATCCCTATACATTTTGGAGGATCCCAGATGAATAGAATACTTAGAATTATGAACTTTATCGAGTATCTTCTCTTTTATACTATTTACATTAGGCACATATAATTGCCCTTGGTAATGTAGCACTCTATTTCCCACTTGTGAGAAGACCTATACCTTTTTATCCGCTACCAACTTCTTCAATTCCACCAAAAGTAGGATCCATGTCTTGTTTTGATTTAACTTCCTCTATTAAAGATGATTCTGCCCATTTTATACTAATACATTACAACTATTCAACCCATTCAACTACACTCCTAAACAGGCTAAATCATGCAATTCTTTAACTATTTCTTGCTTTCCATTCTCAACATGTGAAATTCTTCCCATCGACACTCTACTCAAAGCATCAACCATAATATTAGCCTTGATGGAGTGATAAACCACACTCTTATAGTAGTTATTCAAAAGTTCCAATCACCTCCTTTGTCTTAGGTTCAAATCCATTTGGCTAATTGCATATTGCAAGCTCTTGTGGTCGGTGAATATATCAACATGTACCCCATAGAGATAGTGTTGCCAAATCTCTAATGCAAACACAACGGCCAACAACTCAAGACCAGCATCAGATAATGCCTTTCATTCCCTTTCAATCTCCTTGAAGCATTGGCAATGAATTTTTCATGTTGCATTAAGACACATCCCAAATCAATATGTGAGGCATCACAATACACGATAAAACCACTTGGACCTTCGAGCAATGTCAAACTAGGAGTTGAAGTAAGACGATCCTTCAACAACTGGAAATGCTTTTCACCTTCATTGGACCTTAGGAATTTTGCCTTCTTTTGGGTCAATTTAGTCAAAGGAGAAGCAATGGAAGAAAATCCTTCAACAAAAACTTTATAATATCCAACCCAAACCTAAAAACTCCTAATATTGGATGGAGGAAATGGTCTAGGCCAATTCTTTAGCATCTCTATCTTCTTTGGATCAACTATCATGCCCCAATCCAAGGGCCTAGATGTGATACGGTAAAGGGGAATCTCGAGGGGATCCCAAACAAGCCTCTTAAGCGTACATAGCACATCCACAATTTCGTGGAAGCAAAGAAGAGTAACAAACACCTACCACATAATTTCTAAGGGAAATGAGGCTTTGGAATCATGCTATGGGAATATTACGGGGGAGAGGATTAGCATAATCACATAGAAAATATTCTCCTAGGGTCGGGTAAGTATGGCTCATGCTATGGAGGCAATTAGGGACTTCAGACTTTTTCTCATCATCAACATACAACAAGCACATAAGGGGAATAAGGGCTAAGGGATTCTTCCATAATTACAAAATATAAGAGTCAAGCTCATTGTGTACACAACATAATTATATCCAACAACACCTCCAAATTATGAATGGAACAGGGGTGAAGACATATCCCGAGCTTACCCTAAAAATAGTATCCAAAAATATATAAGCCTCAATAAAGCATGAAAGTAAGTGGATTTTATCCACAGATATAGAGGACTCACTAAGCAATTTTCAATCGGAATGTCTAGCCACATGGAGGAGAAGGATGGAAAGGGGGAGTTTTGCGAGATCCCAACTCTGAGGAAAGAAAAGAAGCTCGACCATGAAAAGGCAAGTCGGGTTTAACCACATATGTGTGGTACCCGGCCCCACGCAAACGTGGACTCCCATGGCTTTCTTGGAAAAGAGGCGAGTATCCCTCTCTTTACTAAGTATGTGGGTGCAAATGCAACAAAGAACATTAGCCACATTAAACAATATGTATAATTGTAATCAATAAATGTAAGCTCAATATGTCATGCATGCTTAATGCCATGGCCAAATACACATAACGAATCATAAATTCATATAACATAGCATACACCATGTGGGAAGGGACTAAACTGACATATAAGACCAAATGAGCTGCTACTTGGAATTCTAATGTCCACTCCACACCGGACTAGGATGGTCTTCTTTGCAAAGGTAAACTAAACATTCACCTTACGGGAAATCCACCCTTTTCGGAAAGTGCCTGAACATCACCTTATGAGAACACCACCCTTTTTGGTACACACATCTTATTAACCTTACGAGAACACCACCTATTTCGGTATTTGATTCACATGTGCCGTGCGGGAACACCACCCATTTTGGTCAATCATGCTACTTAGGCTACATGGATCCATTAGCTAATTCATAAACCTATGATGGCAATATAGTTATGGGACAATGGTTATCTATCAAGGTCCTCTCGGTGCAAGGAATCATACTTATTATCATAATATGCAAAGCATCATATTTTGAAGTATAATCATAGAGTATCTCTTCAAAGCCAAAGCTTCGTCATATCAAACATTAGGCTTCATAACTTCTCATAGCTTTCACAACATTCTCATAATTCATAACTTACATAATAGCCCTTCGCAATTCATTTTATTCATAAATCACATATCTTGTAATAAGGCCTTTGCCAGCCTAAGAAGCTTAGTACATAATTTAGTAAAACATGGTGGTGCTCCATGCAAAATCAACATTTTTGGACATGAGAAAAATAATGAATTCCCTTTTCCAAATTATGAAAGATGACCCATCATATCATAGCAGCATAGTTAGAGCATCATTAAACCCTCATCTTAAATCACGTATCTCCATGACTTATCAGTCTACAATGTTATACAAAGACAAAATAACATAATACTCATCATAATATCATTATAAGTTTCTTTATAGTCATTTCATGCAAAAAAGTTCATAAAATCTTCATAAATACCCATAACTTGAATTAAAAATTTAGAGGAGGAATGTTTGAGCTTGTGGGAGGAAGGTTTCACAATCAAAACCCACATACCTTAGTGATTTAATAGAGAAATCCAATTTGGTGATGAAGAAACTTAAAACCTAGGTTGTCCTTCGTGCTTGAAACTTGGAGGAGGCTTAAGAGTGTTTGGGACTTAGAATTATTTTGGAATGGAAGATAATGAGTTGATTAGGATTAGTGCATGTTGATAAGGGGTCATTTGAGGGGTAAAACGACATAGCTTAAGCTTTCATAAATAAGAAATGTCAATTTATCCTTTTTTAAAACTTGGCTGGACATGACCATGAGACCCCATTTCTGGGATGTAGTCCATTGTATGGGTCGTAGGTAGGGGTCTCATGTGATGACATTTTAGACTCTCAAAAATTCTTCTCTGATTCATATTCCATGACATGATCTACGACTCGTAAAAGATTCTATGGGTCATCTGATAAGTCATACATCCCACTTTAGAAATTATCTTTTTCAACAAGTCTAACCTTCAATCATTAGGACCACTTACAGCCTATGGAATGTTTTACCACTCATAAGTCCCCTCATAACAAGTTAAAATGCCCCATAAATGTGCTTCGGAATGCCTATAATCGTAATTTCCATTTATCTCAAAATCCGTGTGTGATATTGATAATCTAACTTCATATTCTTGATCACGGGAAAAAATTGAGTGGGAAATGGGTATAACCCAGATTTTAGAGGACCCATAGTGAATTGATTTGTGCAAATTTTGTCAGAATAGTAGGTCGCTCTACAATGCGGGCCCATCGCGGAGCGGTGTTAGTTCTTCCTTATTTTTCTTATTTCGGACAAGGGCATTGGGTTCATATCTCCATGCCCACTTAATCTTGAAATCAACCATGCTTATCCATTTGGCAACTCCATATCACTCAAAAACCCTCTGTAAAACCTCTCCAATACTTTATCAAAATTCCTGTTCAAATTTCAAGGATTTCAAGTCTAACTTTTGAACTCAAGGATTCTCTTCAAGCTCCAAGTTCTCTTCAAGTTTGCATCAAGAAAACCCAAGTTTGAGATATGTTGGTTTCATCCATTTGGTCCTTTCACCTGTGGAGCCCAATCTTCCTTTTTATTAAAATTGCATGTTTTCAAGTTGTATTACCTATAGGTATCTCTTATTATGAATTCTGAGCATCAATTATGTTAGAGTTTTATGAAATGTTAATTGGTTATGCATAACTATCTATTTCCAGCTTATACCATGAAATGATTTTGTATATTGAGACTATGCATGCTATGAAACTATGATCTATTATCAGATTTGATGATGAATTTCAAGGTACCCTACATGAGGGTTTTACAATATGTTAGTGGGTTGATTTGCATTGAGTTTTCTCATATTATTTCACTCTTAAATTGCATGATTTTAAACTAGTATCATGAATCCACCAAGTGCTTGCTAAAATGTCAAGTCAAGAATTCTCAAGTTATTGATGATCTATTTCATAATTTACAAGTCAAGTGATTATATGATTATTAAGGTCTTTCAAGTATGTATTGAATTCATGTATCTACAATGTTACAGGTATCAAGTTATGCCATATTTCAAGATGTTTACCTCTTATGAGCCATTTATGTTAAAGAAAGAGTACATGTATGATTATGATCTGCTCTCATGTTTCAAGTTTCGCTCACCATTAGAGGTCAAGCATATTTAAGAGATATCATGTCATATTTCTTACAAGTTATTAAAGTTATGATTATTTCAAGTATTTCATGGGATTAGACTTAGCACCGATGGATTGGATGTCGGCGTGGACTATCTTCAAGGGTCCGTACTCCTTTCCTCAAGCTATGTGCCAACATAGGATTATATTACCCTTGCTATACTAGTGGATCCATTTAATCACTTTATCATGAAATCTATCCCGAAATGGGACTAGTTCTCGTAAGGGGGGTTAACTTTCTGAAAGTAGATGGGCTCTCGTAAGGTAACGTATGGTTTACTTTGGTAAGTAGACCACCTCTTTATCGATGAGGGGTAATCATAGGGATTCCAAGTTGAAGCTCGTTTGGTCTTACTTTTGTCGGTTAAGATCTCTTCCTACATATGTATTATGCTCTATGCAAGTTGAATGATATACAAGCATGTTTTACTTAAAGCATTGACCATGCATGCCATATTGAGATCTCACTTATCTATTCCTTATTATTATCCATTTTGACTATATTGGCTTATGTATTGTTGCATTGCATCCTACTTAGTACATTTAAACATACTAACACATACTCTATCCCTACATGATGTTACTATGTAGGGACCAGAGAACCACTTGATCACCCTCCACGTGGCTAGTACGATCCTTTGAAGCAAGCTTTGGTGAGTCCTCAAGTTCGAGGACACTATATTTATTGATCTTGCTATATTTAGACTTCTTCATGCTGAGAACTTGTTATTATGAGGGTGAGCCTGGAGAGTATCTTGGCCCCCACTCCATTCCATGTCAGAGGTGTTGTTGGAATATTTGATGAACTTATGCTATGAGCTTGACTCTTGAATGTTTTATGATTACCAAAGACTTCCCTTAGTCCCGCTTCCCTTATTTATATTCCTTGTTGTTGTTATTTTGCTTCCACAACTAAGGATGTGTAATATGCTAAGAGGCTTGTTTGGGATTACTTTGAGTTCCCCATTCACCGTGTCATATCTGGGACCTAGGCTTGAGTCATGACAAACATGATATCATAGCACTAGGTTGTTAATGGTCCTCAAAGTCCAACACACCAAGTTAGTTAGAGACTTATTCATAGTTGTGAAGTGCGCCACAACTATGAATCGGAGGCTATGAGGCGTTTTAGGAAATGTTCTTCTTTATGGTCTATATCATGCTTTAGATATAAGTTAAAGGATTTTCCCCCTAACAAATGCTCTTTTCTATTCTAGATGATGCCGATTCCAAGAGGAACACTAAGGAGAGCCCGTATACTTGAGGAGCAATTGGTCCCTCCCACTCCTCAAGCTCCTCAAGGTGGAGGGGTAGGCCAAGATGCATTCTGAGATGCTATTGAAATGTTGGCTCATGCTATGACCAATCAAATCAACCAAGGGTTCCAACCCCTCATACTCCCACTCTGGCTTCTAGAGTGAGGGATTTCATTAGAATGAACCCACCAAAGTTCCACGAATCCAAGATGGATGAGGATCCCCAAGAGTTCATCGAAAAGGCGTACAAAGTGCTATCAATTTTGGGTGTCCATTCGGAGGAGAAAGCAGAGTTAGTGGCCTACCAACTCAAAGGTGTGGCCCAAATTTGGTTCACCCAATGGGAATTGGAGAGGAGAGATAATGATGCTATTCCTTGGGAGGAGTTCAAAGCCACATTTCTCAACTGGCCCTTTCCTATCGAGCTAAGGGAGGCTAAGATGGTGGAGTTTATGAACATTAAGCAAGGTTCCATGAGTGTGAGGGAGTATTCTTTCAAGTTCAACCAACTCTCAAAATATGCTCCTGCCGAGCCTAGATCAAAGATGAACAAATTTGTGTTGGGAGTGTCCAACTTGGTTAATGGGGAGTGTCATACCGCCATGCTAGTAAGTGATATGGATTTATCCTGCCTCATGACATATGCCAAATAACTAGAGGGGGAAAAATGTAGAAAAAGAATGGTGAGTCCAATAGGGCTTTTTTTGAAGGTGGTTTCCAAGGTTCCAAGAGTGGCCGGTTTACTCAAGGCCACAAGTTCCAAGGACAAGGGTCTTTGAATATTCCTAATAAGATATTATCTAATGATAATACAAGATTCTAAGGTGGTAATGGAGGAATATTAAAACACAGATGTCGAAGGTATGAAAAGAATCATAGTGGTCACAAAGTTATTGATTGTGCTTATGCTCAAAACAAAGGTAAAGATTGTTGTCCACAAGGCCAAGGTGCAAATGCGGGTAAAAGGAGAAGAGGAGGCCAACATGGGCATGCACCAAGGCAAAATAAATTCTATGCTCTTCAAGGGAGACAAGGAGTGAATAAGGTGCCCGATGTCATCACCGGTATGTTCAAGGATTTTTATTTTATGTGTATGCATTGATAGACTCGGGTGCCACTCTTTCTTTTATTACTCCTTTTATTGCCAAAAAGCTTCATGTTAGTCCTAAATTATTGTGTGAACCTTATGAAGTGTCTGGCCCTATTGGTGAGTCCATTAGTGCTAAAAGAGTCTATAGAAATTATCCCGTGTTCATCTTGCATAAAATCTTTCCTTGTGATTTGTTTGAATTAGATGTTGTGGATTTTGACGTCAATCTTGGGATGGATTGGTTGCATGCATATTATACTTCTATTGATTGTAGATGAAACAACCCCAAAAAGTACTCGAAAATGTGCCTCAAAATGCTCTGAATTTTAAATTCCATATATCTCAAAATTCGTGTGCAATTTCAAAAATATTACTTCATGTTCTTGTTCAGGGGGTCAAAATTAGGGGAAAGAAGGTCTAACCCCGATTTAAGAGCAAAAGAATGGTAATTATGATTTTTCAAGTGGAAAAATCCAGTGAGCTATCCGTGTCCCTGGTACGACGTTCCAAGGGAATGTACATAAAGAGAATTTGTCTCCGCATTCTCTCCATGATGCAAAGAGGTGTATATTTCTATCTAGTGATTTTCTGTGCTGTCCAAGACTTTTAAGTCTTGGGCCTTAGTATTCCCAAACATATTTTTACCCATACTTAGTCATTTTTCACCCTCATATCATCAAAAACATTTCTCAATACTTACTCCAACACTTATCCATATTTTCACTCCCAAATTCAAGTCTCAAACCCTCATCCCAAGCTAAGGTTTTCCTTCAAGGTTCTTCTTCAAGCTTCAAGTCTCCATCTCCATGTTCACCAAGTTCACCTCCAAGCAAAGGTATGTGGGTTTATTTCATGGGTTCCTTTCACCGATGATACCCAAGCCTCCTTTTACTCAAATTCCGTTATTTAAAGTTGATTTACAAATGAGTCTTGCTTATTATGAAATTCACTACACATTATGTTAAAGCTATGTGAAATTGTGGCTGTTTTGCTGTGTTTTGAGCTATAAATCTTTAATCTATTGTAAGATTTGAGGATGGGTTTTGATGTATATTGCTTGAAGGTGTTGCAAGGTGTTGATTGATGGTTTTACAACGAAATTTCTTGCATGATTTCATCTCTATATTTCATGGTTTTATACTAGCATTACACACCCTCTAAGTGTTTGATAAAATGTCCGGATATGGTTTCTTAGGAGTTGAAGGTCCAAAATATGAGATATAATATAATTAACTATATGATAATGAAATGAGCTTGTGTATATGATATATTCTGTATAAAGTGTTGCATTAGACCACGCTTTATTTGGGGGGACAAGAGCCAAGGTAACCGAGATGGGGGTTTGTACTCATCAACTAAGGTGGAGGTTTGTACTCATCAAACAATTGAGGAGTTTTTACTTCGCCACCATGGTGATAAGGTGTGATTATCATCAACCATGTGAGGGGTTCGTACCACACCACCAAGATGATAGGGTGCAACCATCATCAACCAACTAAAGGGTTTGTACTTTGGAAATCTATCTTGGCTTCTATATGTATGATATCCTATATGAGCATGAGCTACTTAAGCATGTTTTACTTATGCATTGATCATACATGCCATATTGTTATATTATGTCTATTTCCTATTGTTACATATTTTTACTATGATGCCTAATTCTTGTTGCCTTGCATCCTACAAACTTAGTACATTTAGAAGTACTAACACACACCCTTGCCCACATGATATCACTATGTAGGAACCAGTGGCCAAATTGATCATCCACCTCCTTCACGTGGCTAGTTTGATACTCCTCAAGCTAGTTGGTGACTCCTCCACTTTGGGGACCTTAGTCTAGGTTGCTCTTATTATGTATTGAGACTTTCTTCTTATTGTCTATTTTAATTATGAGGGTGAGCCTGGTTGCTTGTCTTGGCCCTCGCTCTTATCTATGTATTAGAGGTTTTTGTTGGACATGTTATGTATCCATGATATGAGCTTCACTCTTTGTCTACTGTTTATGATGTTATGCAAGCTTTCCCCTTAGTCCCTTTGCCCCTGTTCTTACTCTTTATGTTTTTATATGCTTCCATGACCAATGATGTGTAATGACAAGTTAATAGGCTTGTTTGGGGTCCTTTCCGGTTCCCTATTCACTTAGGCCCTAGGCTTGGGTCGTGACAAACTTAATATCAGAGAACTAAGTTGATCCTTGGAACTGCATCGATTAGAGTCCTATTCATGGTTGTGAATCACACCATGACTATGAATAGGAGGCTATGAGACGTTTTAGGAAATGTTTCCCTTGTTCATGTTCTACATCGTGCTATAGAGTTATGGTAAGTTTTCCCCTAATGATTGTTCCTTTCTATGCTAGGTCATGCAAAACACTCGAGGACAAAGGGACCAAACTCTCGAGAAGCAACCTACCAATGGTGAGCTCCCGTATGCCCTCACTATGATTGCCCAAGTTGTGGCCAACTAAGGGGCCCAAGCCCCTCATGCTACTATCCCGGGAGCTAGGGTAAGGAACTTCATGAGGATGAATCCTCCAGTGTTCTATGGGTCGAAGGTGGATGAAGATCCACAATAGTTTAGCGATGAGGTCTACAAAATTTTGTCTTTTATGGGTATTGGGACGAATGAAAAGGCCTACCAACTTAAATAGGTAGATCAAATATGGAATGATCAATGGAAGGGGAAGAAAGGGAATGGTTGTATGGTGCTTTGGGAGGAGTTCAAATTGGCTTTCCTAATTGGTTCTTCCCTCTTGAGCTTAGGGAACTAAGATGGTAGAGTTTATGAACTTGAAACAAGGTGCTATAAGTGTGAGGGAGTATGCCCTCAAGTTTAACCAACTTTCAAAGTATGCTCCTCATTTGGTGGCCGATCCTGGATCTAGGATTAATAAGTTTGTGATGGGGGTCTCCTACTTGGTAAGTAAAGAATACTGGTCCGCCATGCTAATTATTGACATGGACTTGTCTCGGTTGATGACTTATGCAGAGCAAATGGAGAAGGAGAAATTGAGGAAGAGAAGGGGCATGAGGGCAAGAGGTCTCGATTTGAGGGTAAATTCCGAAAGGGTGCTAGATTTCGTCAAGGCCAAGGACCTTCTCATGCAACTAATAGGGGGTGTGTTAATGACTTTCTGGGCCTCAAGGTGTTGGGGGTGTAGCTCCTATTGATATGTTCCCTATGTGTGCAAGGAGTCATGGAGGCCCATGTTTGAAAGGTTCTAATGCATGCTTTGAATGTGGGGAACTTGGTCACAAGAAGGTGGATTGTCCAAGAACTCGTGGCAAAAGCCGGGGTGCAAATGCGGTTACATTGGGTAGAGGTGGTCCTCAAGGTAGTTCCCCAATACACAATCAGTTTTATGCTCTACATGGGAGGCAAGAGGTTGGTGAGGTCCCCGATATTGTTACCGATATGTTGAAAATCTTTGATCTTAATGTATAAGCTTTGATTGATCCGGGTGCCACCCTCTTCTTTGTTACCCCTTTTGTTACTAAAAAGTTCTATGTTGAGTCCGAGTTGTTGCATGAGTCTTATAAGGTGTCTACTCCTATTGGTGCATCTATTGTTGCTAGGAAGGTGTATAGAAATTGCCCCATTTGCATTTTGCATAAATTATTGCCTTGTTATCTTGTTGAATTAGACATGGTTGATTTTGATATCATTCTTGCGATGGATTGGTTGCATACCTATTATGCTTCCATCGATTGTAGACCCCGTAGGGTAAAATTCCAATTTCCAAATGAACCTGTCCTTGAGTGGGAAAGTCAAGATGTGGTGGTCAAGAGTAGATTCATCTCTTGCACTAAAGCCCGTAAGTTGATCTCTAAGGGGTGTTTGTATCATCTTATGAGTGTCAAATATGTGGATTCCAAAGTTCCTTCTATAGAGTCGGTTCTAGTTGTAAATTAGTTTCCCGATGTCTTCCGAAATGACCTTCCCAGTGTCCCTCCCAAAAGGGAGAAAGATTTTGGCATGGATCTCCTTCCCGATACTTAACCCATTTCTATTCCCCCTTACTGTATGGCCCTGATGGAGTTGAAAGAGTTAAAAGAGCAATTGAAAGATTTGTTGGAGAATGGATTTATAGGCCTAGCCAATCACCTTAGGGTACTCCGGTGTTGTTTGTGAAGAAGAAGGATGGATCACTTAGAATGTGCATTGACTACCAGCAACTCAATAGGGTCACCATCAAAAATAGGTATCCTCTTCCAAGAATTGATGATCTATTTGACCAATTTCAAAGGGCTAGCTTTTTCTCTAAAATCAATCTTCGGTCCCGATATCATCAAGTGAGGGTAAGGAAATGTGATATTCCCAAGACGGCCTGCCAGACTAGATATGGGCATTATGATTTTGTTGTGATGTCTTTTGGGTTGACCAATGCACCAACCATCTTCATTGACCTAATGAATAGGGTCTTCAAACCTTACCTTGATTCCTTTGTTGTGGTCTTCATTGATGATATTTTGATCTATTCATATAGTAGGGAGGTGCATATGGGCCATTTAAGGGTTGTGTTGCAAAGGTTGAGGGAGGAGAAATTGTATGCCAAATATGACAAGTGGGAATTTTGGTTGAAGGAGGTTGCATTCTTGGGTCATATGGTATCGAGGGATGGTATTAAGGTAGATCCTAAGATGACTCATGAGATTATAAATTGGCCTAGACCATTGACTCCATCGGATATTGGGAGCTTCTTGGGTCTAGCGGGTTATTATAGGAGGTTTATGAATGGGTTCTCCTCCATTGCTTCCCCTATGACAAAACTGATTCAAAAGAAGGTTAAGTTTGTGTGGACCGATAAATGTGAGAGAATCTTCCAAATATTTAAGATAAACTTATGTCCCCTCTTATATTTTCACTATCGGATGGGCTTGAGAGATTTGTTGTATATTGTGATGCTTCTAGAGTTGGGTTGGGTTGTGTGCTAATGCAAAATAGTAAGGTGATAGCCTATGGTTCTAGTCAACTCAAAGTGCATGAAAAGAACTACCCTACCCATGATCTTGAATTGGCTGCCGTGGTGTTTGCATTAAAGATTTGGTGTCATTATTTGTATGGGGTGCATGTTGATGTGTTCGCTGATCATACGAGCCTCCAATATGTTTTTACTGAAAAAGATCTTAACTTGAGGCAAAGAAGGAGGTTAGAACTTCTTAAGGACCATGATATGAGTGTGCATCACCATTCGGGTAAGATAAATATTATGGTGAATGCTTTGAGTCGGGTATCTATGTGTAGCTTAGCTTATGTTTATGGTAGTGATAAGGAGATGGTTAGGGAAGCGCATCAATTGGCTTGATTAGGGGTTAGGTTGGAAGAGGTTGGGGGTGATGGTGTCGTTGTTATTCATGGGTCTAAATCTTTATTGGTTGGTAAGGTGATAGCAAAACAAGATCTTGACTCCTCCTTGCTTAAATTGAAGCACTTGGTGAAAAAGTGTAAAGTAGAAGTTTTCTCCCAAGGGGGAGATGGTGTCCTTACGTACCAAGGTAGGTTGTGTTTGCCTTGTGTTGATGGTTTGAGGGAGAAAAATCTTGATGAGGCCCATAACTCCTCTTATTCTATCCACCTCGATTCAACCAAAATGTATAGAGATTTGAGGGATATGTATTGGTAGGGAGGCATAAAGAGGGACATTGCCAAATTCATTTTCGGTTACCACAGTTGTCAACAAGTCAAAGCCGAACATCAATTGCCGGGTGGCCTAACCCAAGACATAGAGATTCCTACTTGGAAGTGGGAGGTGATTACTATGCATTTTGTGGTTGGGTTGCCCAAGACTAGAAAAGGTTTTGATTCCATTTGGGTGGTGGTTGATAGGATGACAAAATCGACTCACTTTCTACTGGTTAGGACTACATATAGGGTTGAAGAGTATGCAAGGTTGTACATCCATGAGTTAGTGAGGTTACATGGATTTCCTTTGTCCATCATATTATGGTGCACAATTCACTTTACACTTTTGGAGGTCTTTTCAAAGGGGTCTTGGTACAAAAGTTCACCTTAGTACGACCTTCCACCCTCAAATGGATGGCCAAGCCGAATGGAAAGTTCAAACTCTTGAAGATATGTTTAGGGCATGTATATTGGAGATGAAGGGTAGTTGGGATGGTCATCTTCCTTTGATCAAGTTTGCACACAACATTAGCTATCATTCTAGCATTGGTATGGAACCTTTTAAGGCACTCTATGGTAGGCGGTGTAGATCACCAGTTGGGTGGTTTGTGGTTGGAGAGGTAGCTTTATTGGGGCAAAATTTAGTTATGGAGTCTCTTAAGAAGGTTAGGATGATTAGGGAAAGGTTGAAAATAGCCCAAAGTGGTCACAAATCCTATGCTGATGTGAGAAGGAGAGACCTTGAGTTCAAAGTGGGTGATTGGGTCTATTTGAAAGTTTCTCCAATGAAAGGTGTGGTTCATTTTGGTAAAAAGGGAAAATTGAGTCCAAGATATGTTGATCCTTATGAGGTGGTAAAGAGGGTTGGCAGGGTAGCTTATGAGTTGAAGTTTCCTAGTGAAATGGATTTGGTTCATTCGGTGTTCCATGTCTCTGTGTTGAGAAAATATGGTGGTGATCCTAATGCTATTGTGCCTTTTGATGTTGAGGCATTGTTGAGTATAACTTTACTTATGAGGAGGTTCCGATTTAGATCTTAGATAGGCAAGTGAAGAGATTGAGGAACAAGGAGGTGGTATCCGTTAAGGTCCTTTAGAGGAAACAACAAATCGAAAGTGCTACTTGGGAGGTCGAAGCGGACATACAAAAGAGGTATCATATGCATCCACTCTACTCAAGCTTAAGGTACTAACTCTGAGTCCCCTATGTGACTCAAGTCTTATATTTCTGTCCCTATGTTATTCATATGCATGTATGTTTAAGTTGGGAAACTTATGATGATTTTACACTTATGTTGAGATTTTGAAAATGGTGTTTTAAATGTAATGCTGCATTCTTGTTGGGGCTGATTTGTTTATTATCATTCTTGTCTTATATGTCTCTTTTACATTTGGAGACGAATGTTCTCTAGGGGGAGATATTGAAACGACCCCGAAGAGTGCCTGAAAGTGTGCCTCGAAATGCCATGAATTTTAAATTCCATATATCTCAAAATTCATGTATGATTTTGAAAATCCGACTTCACATTCTCGTTCAAGGGTCAAAATTAGGGGAAAAAGGGTCTAACCCCGATTTAAGAGAAAAAGAATGGCAATTATGATTTTTCAAGTGGCAAATTCAAGTGAGCTATCCGCACCCCTGGTGCGACATGCTAAGGGTGCGCAGATGAAGAGAAGTTGTCTCTGCGTCCTTTCTGTGACACAGACAGGTGTATTTTTCTGTCTAGTGATTTTCTGTGCGGTCCAAGAGTTTTAAGTCTTGGGCCTAAATGTTTCCAAATGTGTTTTTACCCATACTTAGTCATTTTTCATCCTCATATCATCCAAAACATTTCCCAATACTCACTCCAACACTTAGCCATATTTTTACTCCCAAATTAACGTCTCAAACCCTCATCCCAAGATAAGGTTTTCCTTTAAGATTCTTCTTCAAGCTTCAAGTCTCCATCTCCAATATTTACCATGTTCATCTCCAAGCTAAGGTATGTGGGTTTCTTTCTTAGGTTCCTTTTACCGAAGATACCTAAGCCTCCTTTTACTCAAATTGCATGATTTAAAGTGGATTTACAAATGGGTCTTTTTTATTATGAAATTCACGACGCACTATGTTAAAGCAATGTGAAATTGTGACTGTTTTGCTATATTTTGAGCTATAAAACTTTGATTTATTGTAAGATTTTAGGAGGGGTTTGATGTATATTGCTTGAGGTGTTTCAAGGTGTTGATTGATTATATAATGGAATTTTTTGTATGATTTCATCTCTATATTTCATAGTTTTATACTAGTACTACACACCCTCTAAGTATTTGATAAAATGCCCATATGTGGTTTCTTGAGGAGTTGAAGATCCAAAGCATGAGATATGATATGATTGATTATATGATGATGAAATGAGCTTATGTATATGATATGTTCTATATAAAGTGTTGCATTAGACCATGCCCAATCCGGGGGGACAAGAGCCCGGGTAACAGAGGTGGAGGTTTGTACTCATCAACCATGTGAGGGGTTTGTACTTCGCCACCATGGTGATAAGGTGTGATTATCATCAACCATGTGAGGGGGTTGTACCACACCAAAGGGATGATGGGGTGCAACCATTATCGACAAACCAAGGGGTTTGTACTTTGGAAATCTAGCTTAGTCTCTTCTACACATATGATATCCTACATGAGCATCAACCACTTAGGCATGTTTTACTTATGCATTGATCATACATTCCATATTGTTATATTATGTCTATTGCCTATTGTTACGCATTTTGACTATGATTCCTAATTCTTATTGCCTCGCATCCTACATACTTAGTACATTCAAACATACTAATACAAACTCTTGCCTACATGATATCACCATGTAGGAACCGGTGCCCAAGTTGTTCATCCACCTCCTCCACATGGCTAGTTTGATGCTACTCAAGCTAGTTGGTGAGTCCTCCACTTCGGGGACCTTGGTGTATATTTCTCTTATTATATATTGAGACATTCTTTTTATTGTCTATTTTAACTATGAGGGTGATCCTGGTTACTTATCTTGGCCCCCGTTCTTATCCATGTATTAGAGGTGTTTGTTGGACATGTTATGTATCTATGATATGAGCTTCACTCTTTGTCTATTGTTTATGATATTATGCAAGCTTTACCCTTAGTCCCTTTGCCCTTATTCTTACTCTTTATGTCTTTATATGCTTCCGTGACCAGTGATGTGTAATGACAAGTTAAGAGGCTTGTTTGGGGTCCCTTTGGGTTCCCCATTCGTCGTGTCATGTCTAGGACCTAGGCCTAGGTCATGACAGTAGAAATTGTAGGATTAAATTCCAATTCCCTAATGAGCCCATCTTTGAGTAGAAGAGTCGTGATGTGGTGGTCAAGGATAGATTTTTTCCTTGTCTTAAAACCCAAAAGTTGATTTGTAAGGGTTGTCTTTACCATATTGTGATGGTTAGGGATGTTGAGTCCAAAGTCCTTCTTGTTGAGTCGGTTTTAGTGGTTAATGAGTATCATGATGTTTTTGCCGATGAGCATCCCGGTTCCCTCCCGAAAGGGAAATAGATTTTGTACGAACCTCCTTATCGATACTTAACCCTTTTCTATTCCCCGTTACCGTATGGCCCCGAAAAAATTGAAGGAGTTACAGGAGCAATTGATGGATTTTTTTGGAAAAGTGTTTTATAAGGTCTAGTAAGTCACCTTGGGGTGCACCTGTGTTATTTGTGAAGAAGAAGGATGGCTCTCTTAGAGTGTGCAGTGATTATCGACAACTTAACAGAGTCACCATAAAGAACGAGTACCCTCTACTAAGGATTGATGACCTTTTTGATCATCTTCAAGGGGCTAGTCACTTTTCTAAGATTAATCTTCGCTCCAGGTATCTTCAAGTGAAAGTGAGGGAGTGTGACTTTCCTAAGACGGCTTTTCCGGACAAGGTATGGGCACTTTGAGTTTGTGGTTATGTCCTTTGGGTTGACTAATACACCGACTATATTTATGGATCTCATGAATAGGGTCTTTAAACCCTACCTTGACTTGTTTGTGGTGGTTTTTATTGATGATATCTTGATTTATTCCCATAGTGAGGAGGAGCATGTGAATCAGTTGAGGGTGGTGTTGCAAATCTTGAGGGACAAGAGATTCTATGCTAAATATGAAAAATGTGAGTTTTGGTTAAAAGAGATTGCTTTTCTAGGGCATGTGGTGTCGGGTGATTGCATTAAGGTAGAACCTAAGAAGACGGAAGTGATTAGGAATTAGCCTAGACCTTTGACTCCATCGGACATTAGAAGTTTCTTGGGTTTGACGGGTTATTACCGGAGGTTTGTGAATGGATTCTCTTCTATTGCTTCTCTATGACTAAGTTGACACAAAAGAAGACAGAATTTGTATGGACCGAATAATATGGGAAAAGTTTGCGAACTTTGAAAGATAAGCTTGTCTCTGCTCCTATGTTGTCTGTACCAAGAAGGGTTAGAAAGATTTGTTGTATATTGTGATGCCTCAAGAATTTATTCGAGGTGTGTTTTGAAGCAAAATGATAAGGTGATAGGTATGCCTCTAGGCAATTTAAGGTGCATGAGAAGAATTATCCCACCCATGATCTTGAATTAGTTGCCGTGGTATTTGCTTTAAAAATTTGGCGTTACTACTTGTATGGGGTTCATATTGATGTGTTTACCGACCAAAAGAGTCTTTAATATGTGTTCACCTAAAAAGATCTTAACTTGAGACAAGAAGGCGGTTAGAGCTTCAAAACACCCCAAAAGGTGCCTGAAGTTGTGTCTCGAAAACTCCCACAACCATAATTTCAATATATCTCAAAATCCGTGTGTGATATCAAAAATCCGACTTCATATTTGTGATAGGAGGCAAAAGTTATTAGGAAATGGGTATAACCCCAATTTTAACGCAATCATAGCCAAATTTCGTTTACAAATACTTCACTTTCCAGTGAGGGTATAGGTTCTCTCCGCGACGGATAGCTATCGAGGAGTAGTACATTTTGTTGCCAGTTTTTTTTTAATCTCGGCCTAAGGCCTCAGGTCTTGGGCCTAAGCCTTCCTATGTGTAAAAACACCTATACTTAGTCATTTTTCAACCCCATATCATACAAGACAACCCCCAAAACTCTCTCTAACACTTAGACAAATATTTCACCAAAATTCTAGCATTCCAAACTCATTTTGGATCTAAGGATTTTACTCAAGCTTCAAGTTCTCATTCTAATCTTCATCACGGGAATCTCCAAAGCTGAGTTATGTGGGTTTCAACCGTTGGGCCCTTTCACCCAAGGTACCCAACCTTCCCTTTTTACATAATTTGCATGTTTCTAAGTTGATTTACATATGGGTCTTACTTATTATGAATTTAGTTATAAACTATGTTGGGGTTT
>JAABOM020000002.1:11562297-11581016 GCA_011800125.2 Solanum clarkiae
CCATAATTTCTAAGTCCAATGAACTACTACAATTTGTGAACCATGACTCCCTATGAGATTTGACCCCAACCTCTAAAGTTGGGTTATTATGCTGATGACGACTACCCTAGTTCCTTTGAGTAGCCTGGTTGAGCGGCAATCAGGTTGCCCTCCGCGTTCGTGGGGTTGCCTTTCGCATTTGCGCAGTGTTATATTTCTTGCTCTCTGTATTCGCGGAGGTGATATCCATGTTCGCAGAGTGCGAGATGCCTCTCTCTATGTTTGCGGAAGATCCTCCGCATTCGAGGAGTTCTAGATTTTGATTGGCATTCGAGTTCGCGAGTAATTCTCCGCGTTCATGGAGCATAGTTATACATGAAAGAATGTGTGATTTAAAAATGACGGGTTTAACTAGTTTTCTCTATTTTTAATATTCTAAGCTCAATTTTAGAGAGGTTCTTCAAGGATTTTCACACCAAGATCATTGGGTAATAATTTTCTTACCTATATTTTCAATTCCATTGATAAAATTGTGATTTAAAATAGAAATTGGGGATATTAATTGACGAAATTGGGATTTTCTTGGATATGGATTTTCAATATAAAAATACTGATTATGAACTCATTTTAACTCCTTTTTGAAATAGTTTTTGTCATTAGATTTTTTATTACTTGAGGATCATTTTCATGTAAAAAATTCTAGATTTTGAGAACCTTTTTTAGGATGGAATTTTCAGATCATTTTGCTTTTTTCACCCGAATTGCTTGATTTTAATGTCATTAGTTTGGTAATATGATTGTGATACTATATTTGACTAGATTACGGTGATCTGGATTACCGTGGAAGGGAAAAGAGATGGATTTGACTTGATTGAGACTTCTATTGTATATGATTATGCATCTTGTATATGAAGCTTATTATTTATTTTTGTATTGCATCCCACATACTAGTACATTCCAAGTACTAACGCATACTTTTGGGTACATAATCTAATCATGTAGGGATCAGAGCTCCTACTCATCCTCGTCCACATGCTAGTTTGGATTCATGAATATCATTGAGTGGTGAATCCACCATTTCGGGGACAATATCTAATGTGTATCTTGCTTATGTTGAGATACTAATACTTTACTTTCTATTTTGAGGGTGAGTCTTGGACATGTCTTGGGCCTCATCCTATTTATACATAGAGGTGTTGTTGGATTCTATTATGTACCTTTTATGAGATGTTGAGCTTTTATGGAGACTTATCCTTTAGACAATATCCCTTATGTGATGTTATTTGATGCTATTGATGATGATGGAAAGTAATGAATGTCCTAAGTCTCTACTTCCCTATAGCATGAGTTATACTTATCCTCCCTTTAGTCCTTTCTTACTACGTGATTCATGCAAATCCCATTCCCTTGTCGATCCCCATAGTGTGAGTCATAAGCCCCCCATTCCCTTAGAATTATTTGTTGAATGCTTGTTTTATATTCCACAACCAAGGATGTACACAAAATATGCTAAGAGGTTTGTTTGGGTTGCCTTCAGATTTTCAATTCGCCGTGTAGCTCGTAGGCACTAGGCTCGGATTGTGACAGTTCCATATCTTTTCTATATTATTGATCAACATAAAATCAAGAATGAGTTCTGGTTTATACAAAAACTGCAACTCCACTCTTAAGATTCTACTATACTTTTATAAAACTTCACTCTTAAGCTTTTACTATATTTTTATTTATAATGTCAGGATTATGCTGTCTCTATATTATGGAATGTCAGTAAGGAGGACTTCTGCTATAAAGTATAAAATCACATAATATAAATTATTTTGATGTCTAGACTTACTTGCCTATTTACAAGTGTTTACTGTTGTTTCTCATGATCTAAATTACAAAAGAAAGTTTTAACTTAAAGAAATTTATTTGCTAACATGAGAAATATAAGCCTGGTAATGCATTACTATTTATATATCATTTTATCAGACTACTTTTTATACTTCATAGTATGCATTTCCTGAGATGAAAGACTTCAATTTAATAAAGGAATTTCCTTATGTTTTTGTATTTCAATTTGATTGTTGAGAACAGTGGAAGATGAAAACCTGACAAAAATTTACATGGGGTAACACCTACAATTCCTTTTTAGAAAGTTGCTCCTATAATATTTCATGTTATTATTTTTTACGGTAATCTTTTTCATTCTTTGATTGAATTGTAGTAGCAGGCATTTGATTTGACATTTTTCAAGGAAGCAAAATCTACAACCTTTGGTATTTAAAATTGACTAAATTACCTGATAGTTATATTTGCAGGTCACTCAATCTATTATTATAATAGAAGTTCAATTGGAAGATGTAATCAGCCGAATGAAAATGTTGTTCTGGTGAACTTTGAAGGATATACTTAGTTTATACATTCTTATGTTGTGACTCAAAAAAGTAAATACACTGCTCAAAGACTATTAATGTATTTGAACCGAAAGTAGCTTTCATTTTTGAAGTTGAAATGTTTTGCATATTTTGTTTTAGTATATGAAAACTCAAGCATTTGATGATAGAATGAGTGGATATATAATTTTCTTTTATTACCTTTAAGCTAAATTGTTAAATGATTCTCTAGTACATAAAATTGAAAAGGGTTCAACAAGAAGTTGAAGTTCTAGACGATATATATATTTCAAGAATTTTCATTAGAGAGAGGGATTGAAACACTAACTCAGAGACTAATTTATTTGAAAAGGATAACGAGTAGGGCATGAGGACGAACTTAGTCCACTATTTTTGTAGCTTTACATATCTGTAATGAAAACTGGACAAACGAATTTGGCTTGAATTTTTAAAACCTTAATTTCTCCCCTTCTCTTTAATCTGCGTTCTCAAAAGTATTTACATGATTTTTGGAGAGAAACTTAGCATTGGGTACTGATATGGGAAGAATTTAAGCCACAAAATGTTGTAGTATAGGAATAGGGAATATAGAAAAAAAATCTAAATTGCCCTTGGAGTAAAACTGAAAATGGACAAAAGGGATTACACAAGTCCGCGATGCGGACTTGCTCGTTCTTAATTCACGTTTTTCTTTCTAAAATTACCCAGGATGAAAAATTGAATTGGGATTGGCCAAGTCCATGACGCGAACTGTTCTCTCTTGCCAACTTTTCCAGAAATTTCTACATCTAAAAATTCTACCCAAGAACAAATAGGTTCACCTTAGTACATTTTTCGAACTTTCTTAATTTTTGGAATCGGTCTTTATTAGGATAGTGTGAGGTGTTACAGTTAAAGTGATACTTATTATCTTTTGTTAGTACATACTTGACTTATGCTTGGTTTGTCTCATAATATTTATTGTATTTATTTTTGAGAATCAAACTAGGTTAATTTTGATCAATATTTTAAGATATATATTTTTATCGTATTGATATGAAAAAAATCATAATACATATTAATATTTTTTGTAATTTTTGAATATGTGAATATTAGAATTTTGAAATACTAAATTATTTATTCTAATCTTATAATTTAGCTTCAAAATTAGTCAAATTTATTTTTAAGAAGTGAAACAACCAATAAGGATAACGGGAAGAATTACATAACAAGCAAATTCCCGAAAAAAAAAAAAAAGCATTGGACATGTTTTTGTTTGATAAAGTTTGAACTCACATGCCGTAAGAGTCTGTAATCCAAAACTTGATGGACATCTGGTGAAAAGAAATAGTTAAAAGAAAACCAAAGTCCACTTTGCGCTTCCTTTGTCCGCATCGGAGACTTCGCCAGAAGTCCGATCTGCCACGCTCAAATCCCAATGGATTTCCAACTGAATTCCCAAATCTCCGGCGACTCCCCTTCTTCTTCCGCATCCTCCACCGTCCAAACACCCTCCACTTCCAACCACCACCACCACCAAAACGGCGGTGCTCCGATCAACAACAACGACCCCATGCATTCTTGGTGGGAATCCATCTCCAAAGCTCGTTCTCGCATCCACCTCCTCTCCTCCCTCCTCCCCTCCTCCGACGACTCCTCCGCTGACGCTTCTCTCTCCTCCCTCGCTGATTCCGACCGCCCTGCGCGGTCTCTTCTCCTCTCTCCGGGGGCATACTTTTCTATTTCGTCCTCTCTCTCTTCCCCTTCATCCGGCTCCGGTGATGACCCTCTTTGTCACTGGCTGTACGACACTTTCCTTTCCTCCGACACTGATCTACGTCTTGTGGTGCTATCCTTTATCCCCCTTTTATCCTCCATCTATCTCTGCCGAATCCATTCTTCTACTTCTACTTCTCTTTCTGGTTTTGAAGCTGTTCTTCTTGCCCTTTATGCCGCTGAAACGAAATCCCGCGGAGGTAAACCCGTACTCATTTCTATTCCCGATCTCTCTCAGCCTTCTCTATATCATAGTCCAAGAAACCCCACATCTGCTAAATCAAAATCCAGATCGTCTAATGCCCAGAATCGTCCTTTGGTAGGAGTTTTATCACCCCCTCTTGAGCACCAAATCGCTGTGAAGTCAACTAAACGTGCTTGCATTGTTGGGGTAGCTCTAGATTGTTACTATGAACACATTTCTCATATGCCCAGTTGGTCGAAGTTGGATTTTTGTAAATTTGCTGCTGATTGGGCTGGTCAAGATTGTCCTTGTGTGTCAGAGTTTGATGAAACTGATGAAAATTCCGAGAATTCTATTGAAATTAGTAATGGGGATTTGGAGGGTATTTCTGAAGCAATGGAGAATTTGGGAATTGAAGATGGATATGATCAAATAAGGCCAAAGGGTGCAAGAATTCCCCTTCCATGGGAACTATTGCAGCCTGTGATAAGGATCTTGGGGCATTGTTTGTTGGGTCCTTTGAATACTGAGGATGTGAAGGATGCTGCTTCAGTGGCAGTGAAACGGATGTATGCAAGGGCTTCACATGAGCTGAATCCGCAGGCAATTTTGGCAACTCGGAGTTTGATTCAGCTTGATAAGAGAGGTCGTGAGACAGCTAAGAAAACTGCTGCGGCAAATGTTATGTCAAATGCTAACACACCCAGTAAAGCTAAAAAGCCAGAGATCCTTTTGGTTTCCAAATGACTGCAGTCTACCCCATGGTTTTACTGGTTTTCACTTATTATGTTTTTCAGACGGTCTTCCCTTGTCAAATGTCGAGTTTGTGTATCTTAGAATTATAAGTATATTGTTGCTATTTTTTTTATTAGACCTTGTTAGATTTTATATGTAGTAAGTGTCTATTGCCAAAGAAAGTTCACATGATTTTGAATTTGTTGTGGCTACATGCTTGTGTACTTTGTAACTTGATTTTATTTCTCAATATTTTAGAGGGAACATTACTGGTTCAGTGTGGTTTACTGCTCTTTCTCTTAGGGATTGCATATTATTCATCAGCTTCGTCCATCTCTTTTGTGTCTATCCATGTCTTGTTGTGCGATCTTTACTACATATCTGTATATTTCCTTGTTTATTTCATGTACTTGTCTACTTACCAAAGTCATAGTTGAATGTTCATTTTTGTACCCAGTTGTCTCATATGATTTATATTAATACATGTATTATGATTGAATGAGTTAATAATGTTGTGTTTACAACATTATTTTTTGTTTTAGCGGTTGTGCTTCCTAGTATGTAGAATAAACTGAAGCTATCGTCATTCTTAAACCTCCAAGTTTGTGTACTCCTTTTTAATTTCAACTTAAAGAAATAAAAATAAGGTAAAAGGTACTTGTGTAAATTTAAGCCAGATACCTTCTCCAGTATCTGCGCATAGTCTTTGTGTATATGGAGGTCACCAAGATTATTGGGATTGTAGCATTCTAGAGATGATGAACACTAATGTTTCAAGAGTGAAGACTTTTAATCAATCAAAATTAGCTTCAAGATATTGTTTGATATGTGCACAATGTGGATGGATAGTAAATTAGGCAAACTTTAACATATAGTTGGGAACTTTAACTATTCAGTGAAAATTCAGCACTTAGGAGGGAAAATGATACTCCATGATTGGCTTCTTAGGCTTTATGCGAAAGATAGATTATGAACTTGATATACATATATATAGGGCCTTTTTGAGAGATAGATGTTGGAACCCTTAGATTAGGGTAGAAGGTTAGTTGGTAGTTGCATCGCACTTTATGCGGGAAAGGTAGGGGGTTGACCTCTTCCTTTTGTCTTCTCACTATTGGTAGTTCATTTTAGTAATTGCATAGTTTCTTATTTTTCATTCTGTGGTACTATTTGTTGCTTCCTTTGCTTTGTATCTTGCTATTTGATTGTTATATTTTCTTTTGCATCCTTCTTTGATAATATTCCTTTTGAACCGAGGGTCTATTGGAAACAAACTCTCTACCCCTATGGGTAGGAAAAGGTTTGCGTACATGCTATCCTCTTCAGACCCCACTTGAGGCATTATACTGAATATTTTGTTGTTTTTTTTAATGTTGAAGCAAGCATAATTTTTGCAAATTACAAATCTTTGAACAGGTGCATGTAATGTGGCCAAATCCTTATTCTGTAATTTGGATAATAGAACTCCTGGTCCTATTTTAGGCTTGCACTAGATTTTGTTTGAAGGTGCAGGTGGGGTTTTGGGTATAACCCGATTTATGCTTCATATATATGCATTGTAACTAGGTGACTTGTGTAAATTGTGATATTCATATTTGGTATATTATGTATTGTGAGGATTCCCAGGAAACAGCCTCTCTACTTCTATGAGGTAGTGGTAAGGTCTACGTACATTCTACCTTCCCCAGACCCCATTTGTGGGATTTCACTGGGTATGTTGTTGTTGTTTGTATGTTGTGTATTGTTTCATAGTGGAAGATTCTGGTATTTACAATATTGTCATCAGGGTATGACAGAAATGATATATTGTGCATAATTGATGTGAAATGGAAGAGTTACGAATTTGAATACAGATTAGTCTACAGTGGCTCCATACTTTGAATTTCATTGCTCCTTAGGGGAGGGGCAAGAGTTTTGTGGTCCTCTCATCTGTGAGATGTGTATTCCAGAAGCTGGAATTCTAGTAACATTTGTTTCATGTATATGCTTTAAGCTCTGTTTTGTACTCGACCCCTCAATATTTCTCTGAGATACTTTATTGTTCATTTTCACACGAAGTTGGAATAACATTGTGTTCTTTGATTAAATGATTTCTTTTGCACTTCCTTAGTCAGGGACTTGTTGAAAAAACATGTTTGAAGCATTGACAGCTCAATTTTCTTTCTGTCATCAATGGAGTTGTTCTGGACCTCTGCATGTTAATGTTATGTTGTGTGGTATAAGCAATTGGAGCAGAAACTTAGGAAATATGAAACTGGGAATAGGTGTTTACAATGTTTCCTCTGTAACTGCAGTTTTTGTGTGGTAGGTCATTTGATATTCCTCTTCCTAACTGACAAATTGACTAGTTATCTTTCACTTTGCTACAGCTGTTTCCATACATTTGTTTTCTTGCAGATGCTTTTTCAAGTGAAGTATTTCAAATTTCAAGTAGCACATTATTTTCCCCGGTGAAGTTTATGTTCAAACACGAGATTTATCTTTCATAATTTCTTTTTCAACCTCAACTTAAAAATTTTCCAATTTCAACTCAAATATTGTTCAAACAAGTAATTTTGCTTTTGGTATCTCTTTAAACTTGCGAGGATGGGCACTTACCATTGGGATCATCATAGATTACCTCCTAGTTCACATGTGGATATTTCTGTTAACTACTTATGGGGCGGCTCAAGCCAAACGAACCAAATGTACTTTGCCAAGTTGAACTACTACGTTTTTTTTTTTTTTTTTCATCCGTAATCGAAGGCCTTAATAGTTTTGAGATGTAAAGTTGTTATAGTATTTTCTCTGTTCCAATTTATTTGTTTGACTTTGATTTATCATGAAGTTTCAGATATTAAAAAAGATTTTTGAATAGTTACCTTAACTAGAGATATGTAAAATATTTTAAAATATCTCTTATTTTTAGAATGGAGCGGGGTGGAGTGGGTATGGGTTGGGTTTAGAACCATGCGAGACGGGGTAGGTTAAAAGTTATGTGAGGCCGGTTAGATGTGAGCCAGGTTGAAATAATTATTTTTAAAATTTATGCGGGGTGGAGCGGATTGGGGGTTTAAAAAATCAAACATGAATTCGAAAAAAAAATATATCTTTGTACTTAATAAAAATAAAAAATATAAATTTTTTATATTAAACATTGACTTTAATTTTATTTTTTTCTAAAATTTAGACTAGACATGTCCGGTGAATTGTTAGTTGTTGAAATGCTAATTAGAAACTTTTAATCAACGATTAAGAAATAATTATTGAAATGTCAACTAAAAATAGTTAATTAGCGAAAAATTTTAAAAAATTATGAATTTTTATTTATATTAAATTCAATTAAAAAAAATAAAGAACTTAAAATTTTAGCGCGGCGGGTATGCGGAATAGGACGAGATGGGGTGAAAATGAAAAAAAATCATCATATGAAGTGGGGCGGGGCGGTTTAAAAAATTTTCGGGTTAAGCTCAACTTGCCTTGCCCTTTGATGTCGCTCAAGTTACACCTCATTTTAGACGATAAAACGGTCACTGTCAAGAAATAGAATCTAATAAAGGTTAGGGTCGAACCCACAAAGAATACGTAGACTCAAGAGAATTCAATGACTGCAATTCGAGTGGTTAACAACAGGGGGGGGGTTATAATAATGAATAATAAATAAAACTAAACTATCACAAGAGAGAAATCAATATGGGAGAGAAACTATGGTTTTCTATTCTCTAAGATTCCCTAACTCAGTATTACCGGATAACCTAATTCATTTCTAGTGTGTAAATGCAGGACGATAAGTTATGTTAACCAAGCCCTTTGGTCAAATGTGAGAGATGAATTTCACTATGTGACTTGGCCCATCTCCATAGTGTGCAATACTAACCCTTACCTATTAGTCTCAATATAACCTCCCCTTGGCCTAATTTGGTTGATTTAGACGAGAACACATCAATCGAATCCTGTTATTTAATCTCTTTTCCTATTCATTACTACCTTGGTCCAATCAGT
This sequence comes from Solanum clarkiae, assembly GCA_011800125.2. Lineage (NCBI taxonomy): Eukaryota > Viridiplantae > Streptophyta > Magnoliopsida > Solanales > Solanaceae > Solanum > Solanum clarkiae. Next base: position 11,571,307 of record JAABOM020000002.1, read on the forward strand.
AACACTAGGTAGGTTCTAATGTTGGCCACCATCAGAAAATATGCTAAATGAAGAGAGTTAATTAATACATGCATACACACCCCTAAGAATTATGAATTATTCGATTTTACTTTATTAGTTCTTCATGGTTCCCACAACCCTAATTGTTGATTTAGCTACTCATGCTTTGTGTAGATACAAGAATTATGGATTGAGAAAACATAATTGAACACTTATATAATAGAATTAAGAACAAAGCAAATTCAACTTCAATAAGAATCACAAGCTTAAAGATGAAATTCAAACATAAGTTTTTTCAAAGACTCTCCAATGTGATCTCACTATTTTCTCTCTCTAATTACTGAGTTCTCTGAGGACTAGGCGACAACTTATGAAAAATTACCTAAAAACCTATTTATAATAAGTAAAATATAAGTCCTAAACAAAATAAGAGAACTTGTCAATAGGCCATAAAAAAGGGGTTTACAGGTTATATTATATTTCACGACCCGTAATTGGAGTCTCGTACACAGCTGCTGAAAATTTGGGCTTCAACTTTACGACACCCCTCTACGACTCATAAAGTGATTTACGACCTGCAAGGGGGTTTCATCTGATGAATCTTCAGAGAGTCCCACTCTCTGTACCTAAGGGCATGAACCATCTTCTAGAACTCGTAAAACATTCTATGGCTCATCTGCATGTTCATAGAATCAACTTCAGAAAATCAGCCCCGCACTGGAATTGGTTCACTAAACCACTTGACGACCCCTAGAATGATCTACGAGCGGTAAAGGGCTTCGTATAGCAGCAACATTCAACAACTTCTGCAGTTCTTCCCAAAATCAAGGCCGAACCTATAATCCTGCAAATATAACACAAGAACACATAAAACCAACTAACATCACATTGAGAACACACAAAATTTCTAGTTTTAAGCATAAAAAGATGTTGTATTTTGACAGCACTCACCCCCCCGGTTTCCGTCCCTACTAATTGTTGTTGTTTTAAACATTCATATAAGAAGTTAACTATAACGACCCCCAGTGTAGCAGCCTAAGAGTGCAGAGAAGTTGGGTTAAAATGACCTGAAACAGTTCACGAGGGTGACTTACGACCTATAGTAGGAGTTGCGGCCCGTAGGTTTGGTCTTTAAACATGAACTTCAGGAAAGCAAAAGAGTTTCCAAGTATAGGGTAACCCACAAACCTAGTGACAGCCCATAGAAAGGATGACGATCCATGGATAGGTTCGTGGATGAGTCTATCAGACATGAAGGAAATTTGGAGTTTGCTGGCAAGTAATCTACAAATTAATAGCACAACCCGTAAACCATTATACGTCCCGCAGATACCCTTCATAGGTAAGGTTTATGAAAATGAGAAAATGACTAAGTGTGGAAGGACTCAATGAGTCCAACCACGACCTGTAGACCAAAGGATAGCCCGTAAGATGGTTTTGTAGTTTTGAGTTCATTAAATTGGTTTCAGGGATCTTGAAAGAGCTAACAGGACGAATAGGAACTACGGTCCGTGGTTCAGTCTATAGCTCATAAACAAGCTTTCGTAGGATCAATCCGGCAATTTTAATAAGGGCTAGTTTTGTCAATTCTTCAATTCCTATTCCTAAACTATGTCATTTTGGGATAAAAGAGGGCCCTAAACTAGCCCTTAAAGTCCTAGGTCCCTTAGTTAATTCCTCATTCCTCCACGCTCAACTTTCCTAAGGCAAGAGCACTCTCTAGAAGGCAAGGTAAAACTATGATTTCCAAGGTTCTTCTCAAGGCTTCAAGTTTGTTTCCCGCCACAGCTTATGATGGCATATGAGCTTGATTTATGAGTATCCTTCCACCCATAAAGTTCTATTTATAGTATTTTACCTTTTCTTCAAGTTCCATCAAGTTAATATGCATGCTTATGATGATTTCATGTTACATTATGTTATTAAATAATTTTAATGATGCCTTATGATATTTACCTAGTATATGCATGTATTTGAGTTATTGATGATGACTAATGATGAGTTCTATTTATTGATAAGGTGTTGTTGTTTACATGTTTCTAAAAGAGTATATTCTTATGATTTATGTAATTTATGATTGTTTTATTAGAAAAGCCTAACCCACCTAGTTTTCAAGAAAAGTCTTGCATGATTTATAATGATCGTTAGGGCATTAAAGATGAATTTTATAGTTATGATTTGCCAATGATATAAGCATGTTGAAAATTACCCTAAATATGTTAAGAAAGTCCCCAAGATGAAAGGACAATACTCACTTGGTGGTTCTTAAGTTTGAGCTACTCCTATGATTGCTACTTATGATTCAAAGTGTCATTAATTTGACTAAGTTATGTTTGAAAGATTATGTGGAATGATTTAACACTGAATGTGATATTAAGGTGGGGTTCAGTAAGGGAATCTTAGAAGCAACCCTTTGCCGCATTAACTATGTGTTGCCATAGGAACCCCTGTAGGCTAGGCTAGTGGATCCATATAGCCCATTTATGTTATTAAGATGTATGCAAAGTTGACGGAGTTCCACCCAATAAGTGGTCTCCCCATACCAACGTAGGGGGTTATGCTGGATTCCATGTAGTAGCTCACATGGTCTTAAATATCGATTGTGGTTTTCTCCCACAAGTTCGTGACTCTATGTTATGATTCCTTAAATGTGATCTTTCATGTATGATTTCTCTTACATATTGAGCGATATTCCTTGTACACATTTAAGTTCACATTATGTACTTATCATCTTATGTTCACTTATATGTTATATTTATGAATGATGATATTACAAATTCATGCATACATTGCAACACACATACTTAGTACATTTCAACATGCTAACACATATTTTTCCTGCATGATTTGACCATATAGGGATAGGTACTCCACCGGCTCATGGCTAATATTTGACGTTTGAGACTAGTACTTTTATTTGTGGTGAGCCCTTAGTTCAGAACTCTACCATTTTCCTTTCCAGCTAATATTTTATTTTTATACAATGTATATGTTGGCCCTTTTGAGGCTTTAACATTTATGGATTCTTTTCTATATGATGGGAACCGACTGTTATCGATTTTGTCTATTGATGTATTAGCCGGTATGCTTTATGGAAAAAAAGGTGTAGTTATTGCTTTTTAATATTGTTTTATTATCTTCAAAAGGCCCATAGACTTTTTCCCATTTTACTTTCGCATTTCTTTATGTTTATTCCTATCAATGCTTAAGATATTTAAGATGGCTTCGATAAGGTGCCTTTGGATATCTCATTTGCCGTGTGAAGACTAGGTCCCTAGGTCGGATCATTACAAACTTGGAATCAGTGCATGAGGTTCTATAATGTTCCTCACATGTCCATGCATACCCCATTGAGTAGAGTCTCCTTCAAGGTCATGATGTGTTCCACTATCTTGAGTGAGAGGCTATGAGAGGATTTAGGAAAGTCTTCCCTTATTTCTTATGTATGTCATGCCTATAAAGTTGTTTAAGTTTTTCCTATAACTGACGATGATCTTCTTCTTATTTTCTAGATCATGTCGCCGAGGAGAGCTCCACACTAAACAGGCACTCCCGAACAACAAGTTCCTTCGCTCTAATAAGATGATAGAGTGTCTCATGTAGAGTTTCAAGCCGCCTTCACCTTGTAGGCCCAATCATTGGCCAACCAAACCAACTGGGAGATAATCGTTCCTCCCCAAGTGCCTACTCTAACCACTAGAGTACGTGAATTCATGTGGATGAACCCTCCTGAGTTCCATGGTTCTAATAAAGGAGGACCCCCTTAATTTCATCGAGGTAGCATACCACATAGTTGCGGTTATGGGTATCCCTATGGAGGAAAAAGTTGAGTAAGTAGCCTACCAACTCAAAAAAATGGTGAAGATTTAGTATGAGCAATGGGCAGATGAGAGGGGCCAAGAAGCGGGTCCTATTGGATGGGAAGAGTTCAAATATCCCTTCTTGGATCAGTTCTTTTTGATTGAACTATGAAAGGCAAAGGTCCAAGAGTTTATCAACCTCAAGCAAGGGACCATAAGTGTGAAAGAGTATGCCCTCAAATTCTCAAAGCATTCCAAGTATGCTACCTGATCTTAAGCATATTTATACACCAAATTAGCCAAAATTACCCACGTATGAAGCATAGTCAGAGGATAAACCCATAAAGTTTAGGTGTTTTTAATGCAACTCAGCTTATTTAGCTAATCTTGGGTTAGGTGCATTTGTTGGTTTTGTTTGTGATGGTTTTTTAGCAGATTATGCATGTCTGAGTTAACATCTAGAGATTGATGAAGGATATAGCTGCAGAATGAAGTAAAGAGATCCGTCATCCCAACAAAAGTAGTTGTGTCTGCATCACAGACCTGTGCACAAAGCTATGCAAACTGAAAAGATGGAGAAAAAGGTGCAAAGCATGAAAATGGAGAAAGTCCGCGTCGCGGACTTGCAGAAGAAACAGAGAATTTGTCCCAGTCAACATTAAATGCAGAAATACAATTATAGTAGCCTAGTACGCATCACAGAATTTGAAGATGCAAGAGCAAAAGCGAGAAATGGGATTTGTTTAGGTTTATATTCAGTTTAGAAAATTAATTTTGGTATCTATTTATCGAGGGAACAAGGAGATACGATTGAGAATTCCATTCTAGGGTTACTTTGATTTTTTTTTAATCTTATATTTCTATTCTTGAATGTTTTTAGCATTATTATTATGTGTTTTGGAATAATTATGAGTGGCTAATCATCCCATATTCTGGGATTAGAGCCATAGACATTGTCTTAATTCTTGATATTTGCAATTTATGAATGGGTTTTCACTTAATTATTCTTATATCTCTTTTATCTATGCTTTATAGTCTAGCCAACCGTCAGGTAAACTTGTTATTCATTCTGAATTCGAGGGATGTTGGGGAGAATAGAACACAGAGGTATAGGGAACTTGTTCATCTAGGAAACTAGATTCATTCATGTATGGGAGACCTGTGACAACTACCCAGACACCTAGCTTGATGCAAAATATAGGAAAATAACATTAAAGCATTCTCATTGATCATGTCTATCCCTATTCAGTGATGTAGTTAGGCTGTCAATGAGGGTATGCCGGTGGAGGCGTGTAACGTTGCTTAGGTATTTTCAACCATGTGAATCAATAATTAGGAAACCTAGACATAAGTGCAAGTATTGAGTCTAGGATATGCGTCGTAGAATCTTGTTTACATTGACATTTCCCTCAAAATAAGTTGATAATAGTAGTCCTAATTAGGTATTTTAGCCTTAGCTCATATTGTTTTATCATTTCCCAAGAAAACAACTTAACATAACAATATTTGATGTATAATTTAAATCTTATTTAAGTCCTTTGGGTTTGACATACGACTCCTAATAAGGGCCACTATATTTGGTTTAACCACGTACACTTGCATGTGCTAAGGAAGCAATAAGTTTTTAGCACCTTTGCCGGGGACTTAAGATTAGAAGTTAGTTAATTTTACAGAGGTGTTGTGTTTTATTGTATTTACTACGCTTGATCTTAGTCATGCTTTATTTGCCGGTATTCAATTGGCAACACTACATGATCTAGACTCTTGCTTTTAACAACACCGAAGGAGGGAAGGTGTCTCGTAACCTATTCCATCAATAGAACTAATTGAACTGGAAGACCAAGAGGATAACAAAAAGTGGTCGAACCTGTCATAGAAGAGATGGCTGAACAAAACCCTACACCAGTGATCGCGGCTAGGCTAGTATGAGATGTGGCAATCCTATGCGCTGCCAATATGATGGTCTACATGCAGAAACCAGAGCCCGGTGGTCGTTGGGAGATCAAGAAGAACATGGTTCAATTGCTGCACTCCAACTAGGCTGCCATATGAGGATCCTCAAGTTCATCTCCAGAACTTCTTGGAGATCGCTGACAATTTCATCCCCGTAGGAGTAAATTGAGTTTATGTGAGGATGACTTTGTTTCCCTTTTCACTATTGGGGGAAGCAAGAAGGTCCTACAAATTGAGCGACCCAACTCAATCACTTCATGGAACGAGCTTGATAGAAAGTTCCTAACAAGATTCATTTTATCCGGAAAGACACCCAAGCTCAGGAGTGAAGTTTTGAGTTTCAAACAAAGGCTAGGAGAGAACTTGCAGCAAAACTGTGACACATTCAAAACTCTCCTCATTAACTGAAACGCCCCAAAAAGTGTCCAAAAATGTCCCTCGAAAATGCCCAATTTCGAAATTTTCATATGTCTCAAAATCCATGTGCGATATCGAAAATACGACTTCATATTCGTGATCAAGGGTAAAAATTGAGTGGGGAATGGGTATAACTCTGATTTTAGAGAAACAGTATCAAAATTTAATTTTCCAAAAATGACAAATTTCAGAGACGATCCGCACCCCTGGCACGACGTGGCCTGGGCGCAGACCAGTGTTAATTTTGTGCCAGTTTTCTTGTTCCGATCCAAGGCTTTGAGGCCTTGAGCCTAAGCCTTCCTATACGTAAAAACACCTATACTTAGTCATTTTTCAACCCAATATCATTCAAGATATTCCAAAAAACCCTCTCTAACACTTGTACAAATATTTCACCCAAATTCAAGTGTCCCAAACTCATTCCGAATCTCAAGGAATTCATTCAAGTTTCATGTTCTCATTCAAATCTTCATCAAGGAAATCTCCAAATTTGAGGTATGTGGGTTTCATCCATTGGGTCCTTTTACCAATGGTGCTCAATCTTCCTTTCTATGAAATTACATGTTTCTAAGTTGATTTATGGATGGGTATTACTCATTATGAACTTTATTATAAACTATGTTGGGATTTCATAAGATGTGACTGTTTTAGCATATTTTGAACTATGAATCTATGATCTATAATGAAATTTGATGAGAGGTTTTGATGTATCTTGTATGAGGGTATTACCAAGTGTTGGTGGATTGATCTACATTAAGTTTTCTCGCATGATTTCACTCTTAAATTGCATGATCTTGAACTAGCATTACACACCCGCCAAGTGTTTAATAAAATAACTGGTTAAGAGTTCTTGAGTTATTGAAGGTCTATTGCATTGCTTAAGAGTTAAGTGACTTTACGATGATGAAAGGAATGTTTGTATATGATGATTTCACTAAAAGTATCTATAGTGTTGCAACTTAGCCACACCTTATTGAGGGGGTGCTATGCCTCAATCACCTTGTCGGGGGGTACTAGGCCCGTACTACCATTTTGAGGGGCATATACCTTGACCACTTTCTCGGGAGAGGGGGGGTACTGGGCCCATACTACCAAGTTGAGAGGAATATACCTTGACCACCTTATTGGGGGTGGTGCTAGGCCCCTACTACAATGTTAAGGGGTATATACCTTTACCACTCTGCCGGGGGAAGGGGTAGTGCTAGGCCCGTATTACCAATTGAGGGGTAGATACCTCAATGAACTTCCAAGAGGGTGATATGCCTTAGATTCCAAGTATTAGTTACTTGGTCTATGATGATGGTCTCTTCCTACAGATGTAATATGTTCTATACAAGCATGTTTTTTACTTCAAACATTGATCTTGCATACCATATTATGATTATACTATCCATTTCTTATGTCTATGCATTTTGATTATGTTGTCTCTCTCTTGTTGCATTGCATCCTACATAGTTAGTACATTCAAACATACTAATGCATACTTTATGCCGACATGATGTCACATATAGAAACCATAGCTCCACTTGATCATCTTCCTCAAGTTATTGTGAGTCATCAAGTTCGGGGACACAAGCTTGCTCTTTTACTATTTCTATCTCTTTATGTTACACTTTGATACTAGAGGATGAGCCCGGAAAGTTGTCTTGGCTCCCGCTCGAATCTAAGCTTAGAGTTGTTGTTGGATAAGTTATCTAATGATACTTTGAACTTTGACTCTCTTGAAACTTATATGTCTTTAAGCTATGAAAGACTCCCTTAGAACCTTTATTCATACTTTATGATATTTTGATGTTGTTTACTTGCTTCCGCAACCAAGGATGTGTAATGATATGCTAAGAGGCTTGTTTGGGGTTCTTTCGGGTTTCCTATTGGCCGTGTCACGTCTAGGACATAGGCTTGAGTCGTGAAAAACTTAGTATCAAAGAACTAGATTGTTAATGGTCCTCGACATCCAACACACCACGTCGATTAGAGTCTTATTCATGGTTGTGAAGTGCACCATGATTAGAAGTAAGACGCTATGAGACATTTTAGGAAATGTTTCCCTTCTTCTTAATCTATGTCGTACTACAGAAGTTAAGGTAAGACTTTCCCCTAATGAATATTCTTTGCCATTTTAGATCATGCCTATTACAAGAGGAAGAAGAGCTCATACACCCAAAAAACAACCGGCTCATGAAGTGTTTCGGGATACTATTGCCATGTTAGCTCAAGCCATGACTAATCAAATCAACCAAGGGGACGAAGCCCCTCAATGCTTCTACTCCAGCATCTAGAGTGAGGGATTTCATTAGGATGAACCCACCAAAGTTACATGGATTTAAAGTGGATGAGGACCCTCAACAGTTTATTGATGAGATGTACAAGGTGTTGTCTATTATGGGGGTTAGATCGGAGGAGAAGGTGGAGTTGGCGGCTTACCAACTCAAGGGGGTGGCCACATGTGGTTTACTCAATGGAAGAAAGAGAAGGGGAACAACAATATGATCCTTTGGGTGGAGTTTAAGGCGACATTTCTTAACCGGGTCTTCCCTCTTGAGCTTAGGGAGGAAAAAATGATAGAGTTCATAAATGTAAATCAAGGGTCTATAAGTGTGAGGTGGCATGCCCTCAAGTTCAACAAACTCTCTAAATATGCTCAACAATTGGTCATCGAGCCAAGGTCTAGGATGAACAAGTTCGTGATTGGTGTATCTGATTTGGTGAATGAGGAGTGTCGTGCCGCCATGTTGATAGGTGATATGGACTTCTCCTGCCTCATGACTTATGCTGAACATTGGAGGGGGAAAATTGAGGAAGATAAGAATGGGTAAGGCCAAGAAGGCCCATTTTGAGGGTAGATTCCAAGGTCCCAAGAGTGGCCGATTTCATCAAGGCCAAGGATCCTCCAATGATCCTAATAGAAGGTTTGCTAATAACAACCCAAGGGTCAAAGGTGGTTGTAGTGTGGTGTCTAACCCTATGTGCCTAAGATGTGGTAGAGGACATGATGGCCCATGTTTGAGGAATACCAATGCTTGGTATAGTTATGGAGAAGTGGGTCACAAGATTATTGATTATCCTCATGATCAAAATAAGTGTGGAGATGGCCATACACAAGGCCAAGGTGCAAATGATGGTCCTAGAGTAAGGGGAGGAAAACAAGGTGGTGCCCCAAGGCACATTCGGTTCTATGCTTTTCAAGAAGGTAAGGGGTAGATGAGGTGCCCGATATCGTCATCAGTATGTTAAAAGACTTTGATTTTGAGTGTATGCATTGATAGACCCGAGTGTCTTTCTTTCTTTTGTTACTCCTTTTTTTCCAAAATGTTTCATGTTAAACTCGAGTTGTTGTGTGAGCCATATAAGTGTCTACTCTGGTTGGTGCATCCGTTGTTGCTAGAAGGGTCTATAGAAATTGTCCCATTTTCGTTTTGCATAAAAGTTTCCTTGTGATTTTGTTGAGTTGTATATGGTGGACTTTGATGTCATTCTTGGGATGGATTGGTTGCATGCATATTATGCCTCTATTGATTGTAGAACCCATAGGGTCAAATT
>JAABOM020000002.1:11591159-11603164 GCA_011800125.2 Solanum clarkiae
GTGGTAAGGTCTGCATACATTCTACCCTCCCCAGACCCCACTTGTGGGATTTTACTGGGTATGTTGTTGTTGTTGTTCTAAATAAAATATGTTATTACTCTTGTCTCAATTTATGTAGCACTGATAAAATTTCAAAAGTCAATTTTTTTATGGCATTTAATTTTTAATTTTTTTAATTAAATATGATCTATATTACGTCTACGCCATTTTTATCTAACATATGTTATCCATCTAGCCTTATTTACGTGACACTAATTCAAGTGTTAGTTGAACTTTTTGTATATCTTTTAAATATTTTAAGTTGCTATTTTTTGTGATTTATAGTATTTTTTATTTAATTTTCATATATAGATATATTACTATTGTTAATTATCTAGATTTATGATAATTTTTACATAGTTTCTTAATTAAATAATACATGTTATTTTTTTGTCCCCTTTTATGTGACGTCGATAGATGAATGCCAATAATTAATTGAATTTTTATTTGTTTTTGAAAAATTTGAAGTTGTCAAATATCATGATTTATAATTTTTTTAAATACTTTTACGTAACATAGTTTTTTAAAACATTTTAAATTGTCAATTATTATGATTAGTAGTATTTTTTACGCAATTTTTAAATATATAAAACACTAAGATTATGACAAACAAATTAAAATGGAAGAATCATAAAAATATTATTGATGCACTATTAAGCTGCTCAAGCGGGCGTGTCGACCTGCTGCCTGTTTGAGCAGTATCGAGTGTTGATTGAACTTTTCATACGTCTTTTAAACATTTTAAGTTGTTAATTCTTTTTATTTGTAGTATTTTTTTATTTGATTTTCATATATAGATATATTATCATTGTTAATTATCTAGATTCATGATAATTTTTACGTAGTTTCCTAATTAAGTAATGCATGTTATTTCTTTTGTCCCCTTTTATGTGACGTCGATAGATTAATTTCAATAATCAATTGAATTTTCTATTTGTTTTTAAAAATTTTGAAGTTGTCAAATATCATGATTTATATTTTTTATACTTTTACGCAACATGTTTTTATTTTTTTTAATTTTTCAATTATTATAATTAGTAGTATTTTTTTATACAATTTTTAAATATATTGTGACACCCCATAATTCTATTCTCACATATACCTATATTTCAAGTCTCATTCTTATATATATATATATATAAGGTGGATTAGGGCCATAAGAGACCTCTAGTACTTAGTTGAGTTTAAAACTTTCCTATAAATTGAGTTTCTAGTGTTAGAATATGCAAGGGTCAACTTTAAATGATCATAACTCTTATCACATAGAGAATTAGATGTCTCATCACTTACCAAATGAAAGTCCTTTGAATTAGCTTTTCAACGCATCTGGTTTCACCTCATTTGAAGTTCGGAGTCAAAAGTTATGATCGTTTTACTAAAGACTGTCACATCAGAGTGGTATTACGAAACTCTTTTACGAGTTGTAGAATGAAGTACGGCCCCTCTGCTAACTCGTGGGAAAAAGAACTGAAACTTCAATTTTTGGTTCCAGACTTTACGAACCCAGCTACGGGTCGTAGAACCTTCTACGGGCCATAGAATAGCCTCGTAAAAGTGAACCAGAGACCATGAAGTTGGGCTATAACTTTACAGAAGGGTCTTTACGGGCCGTGGAACTTTCTATAGGCCATAAATGGACCCGTAGATGGCTTTTACCAGATTTTTAAGAAAGATTATTTTGGCCTTTTCCCACTCTTTTAAAGCCTAGGATTTACATTTTTACACCTAGATAAAGCCCTAAACTTTTCAGTTTAATACTTTTATGCTAAATCACTCTCTCAAACGTAGAAGCAAGGTTTCAAGAGAGAAAAGTGCTAGGGTTTGAAGACAAACTTGAGAATTCTTCTAATCTCTTTCAAGGTTCGAAACTTTCAGGTATGTAAGGCTAATTAAAACATGAATTCTGTTCTTCCATCTGCTCCATAACCCAGATTGATGAAGTTGTGAGTAAAATTGAGTCTCCCATGAATGGTTCTTTAAGGTTTTTCGTAAATTCTAATGCATATCTACATAATTTTGCATGAATTTACCATTTTTATGAATTAAATATTTGAATTAGACTATTTTGTCATACTACATGAACCCTAGCATGACTTCTTATTATTTTCACATATTTCACTTACATGAGCATGCATGAGCGTAATTTGAGCCTAAAGAGTCTATGGAATCCTAATTACTTTAATTCTACGTTTGTTCTCCTAAATGCTATGAGTTAGAACGATACATGATTGAGTCCTTATGAGTCAAGAACTGAACTTTAAAAAATCAAAGGGTTGATACTTGATATGATGAGTTGAGTTAATAAATGTCCAATGCGACTAGATGAATGAATTAACCATAGGATTGATATTTGATGAGCATATTGAGTCTTGCGAGGAATATTGAGCACTGAATTGAGTAAGAGTAACTCCAACTTGAACTCAATAACTATGTAGCCAACGTAGGAGAGGATTGAACAATAAAATCGGATGTTTCCTATTGTCCCAAAATGAGGATTTGATGTTACTGATTTTGGATCCACTGATGGGATGTCCTATACCCTCGGCAGGGTATTGGATGAATGTGGCAATGACATCGCTTCGTTGTATCATCACTGGCTTATAGATAATAGTTATCGGTTAAAGAAACTCTCAAATAGGCCTTGATAGTACTCTAAGTAGATGAGACATAGATGATAGATGAATAGTCATTGTCTAAATTGCATACTTACTTTAGACTCTTGACATGATGATTGAATTTCCTACTTTTTGAGTTGAGATATTTGAGTTGATGTTATTCTTCCTTTACATGTTTCTTTTTGCCATTTTACATACTCGTACATTCCACATACTGACGTCTATTTGGGCCTACACTTTTTCATGATGCAGAGACAGGTACTAGCGGTCATCAACAGGTGCCCTGTTGAGGACATAATTGCTTTCAGTTGATTGGTGAGCCCTTCCCTACTTTCGAAGGACATTATGTTTCTTTCTAGCTTTGAGTTTAGACTTATTTCATTCTATTTTAAGGTAGTCATGGCTCTATCATTGACACCAATTAGTCAGATGTCTAGAGGCTTCATAGACTAGATTGTCGATGTGATTGGATGTTATTATCGACTAGTTTCTTTCACACTAGTCTTACTTAGTTGATGGGTAGACGGTTTGGCCTTTGGCCGTTGATTTTCATTTTATCATTACTATTCAATTAAGTATCCTTGTTCATTAATGTCTTCCGCTATTAGATTGTGATTGAACTAATGTTATGAGGTCGAGTCATTCGCTGGGGGCTACGCGCCAAGGGTATCCTCCCGGGGCGTGACATATATAAAACACTAAAAATAAGATAAATAAATTAAAACAGAAAACTATCGAAAAATTATAGATGCACCCTCAAGCTGCTCACACAGACATGTCGACCTGCTGCCTGCTTGAGTAGCTTAGCTCCCTCTTATTCTCGTGTGTGTGTCTATATACATTTATTTATTTATTTATTTATTTATAATGGACTTCGGTATTCGTGCCAGCACAGGCTGAATATCTATTATTTTTGTGTCTCAATTTATGTGATATAGATAAAATTTAGAAAGTCAATGAAATTTAATATGGTTTATATATATATATTTTAAATTATTAACTATGGTGAATTATAACACCTTTTTATGTAATTTTTAAATAACATATGTTATTCCTCTTGTCCCAATTTATGTGGCACTGATAAAATTTTAAAAGTCAAATTGTTTTTATGTCTTTTAATTCTTAATTTTTTTTTAAATTAAACATGATCTATATTACATTTACGTTATTTTTACGTAACATATGCTATCCATCTATCCTTATTTATGCGACACTGATTCGAGTGTTAGTTGAACTTTTTGTATATCTTTTAAATATTTTAAATTATTAATTCTTATGATTTATAGTATTTTTCAATTTAATTTTCATATTAATTTTCATATATAGGTATATTATTATCATTAATTATCTAGATTTACGATAATTTTTATATAGTTTTCTAATTAAATAATACATGTTATTTCTTTTGTCCCCTTTTATCTGATGTTGATAGATTGATTTCTATAATTAATTGAACTTTTTATTTGTTTTTTTTTTAAAATTGAAGTTGTCAAATTTCATGATTTATAATATTTTTATGCTTTTACGCAATATGTTTTTAATTTTTTTTTAAAATTTATCTATTATCATACAACAGCAACATACCCAGTAGAATTCAGAAGAAGGGTCTGAGAAGAGTAAAATATGCTCAGATCTTACTACTGTAATTGATCGAATTATCATGATTAATGATTTTTCTACACAATTTTTCAATATATAAAATACTAAAAATAAAATAAATAAATTAAGAAACAGAAAAACTATTAAAACATTATAGAAAAACTGCACGAACTTTTAACTCCCTCCTATAAATAAGAGTGTGTGTATAAAATATCGGTACGTCATTTCGTTATTTAGCTCACCATGTACCACCCCTAATTTCTAAGCAAATGTTGAAAAGCCACCGTTGAATGCAAATTAAAAACATATAGCAAACTCCAATACACCCAAATCTCTGTAGAATCTCATCCAAATCCTTTACAAATTTCTAGGGTTCCGATTTCAATCCAATCTTTCAGTTTCTACAATCCTGCACCGTTACATTTACAATGCATAGAAGCAGGAATATGTAGTTAAGAAGGAATATGTAGTTGCTTTTGATTGATTTTTGAATTGTACCGTTTGTCTATAGTATCAAATCCACATGTAAATCTCATGCACAAGATGGTGGAGGTGGGATCGGAGAAGGAGAAGAATAGAGAGAACAATGGCGGATTGACGGCTATAGATTCGCTTGAATCTCGGTGGGTGTTTCAGGATGAGTATGATTCAGATATGGATAGTAGTGACCATGGTATTGCTGACGACGATGATGGTTCAACGCCGCACAATGACATGGAATTGGACTCTGATGATGATGATGATAATGCCATGAGGAAACTGATCCGCACTGGCCCTCGGGTTGATTCGTTTGATGCTCTTGAAGTTCCTGGTGCTTACCGGAATGACTTTGATGTGAGATTCTGTTGAACATTGTGTGAACTGCATTAACCTTCTACTTGCTTAATTATGTTATGTGTTTAGCAAAATTTAATTCGGGAAATTATTGTATTTACATTTTAGAAACTCCTGTCATGTTATAAACTTTCCCTATATGGATGACCTTTATTTGTTGTTGAAGTGATATTTCCAATAAATGACTTTAAGGTAAACAGGTAACCTCTCCCAAACAAACGACATTCATTTTCTTTGTTGTGCAGCAAACATTAACTAACCCAGAACTGAGGCTTGTAAGTTAAGGCCTTACTTGGCAATACTTGTGTATTTATTTCACTGCCTTATGTAATCATCATGCTAGTATCTGTTAGATGCTTAATATTTTCACTATAAGGAGAGAACTATAATGCAGTGAGCAGTGAAGCTTAACCGACCCCCAAGAATGCTAACATATTTATCATTTTGGTTGTTATCAGTTTAAATTTGATTTAGTTATTAATGATACGTGAAAATTAAAAAAAGATTTATTCAAAATGAAAAAAAAGGACGAAAATTCATCCAAAAGAAAATGAATTGTCTTTGTGTCATTTTGGATCTTATATTTCTTGTACCATAACTCAAATTACATTTAGCTTTTTGCTTATATTGTTAGCTAATCCAATGTACTGAATAACCAACTAAAACTTACTGAATAATGCATTAGCTACCTATATGCAGCACAAATAAAAGACGCATCATATCTTACTCTTTTTCATATGAGTGCTGCATTTTTTGCATAAAGAATTGCTCATAAAAATAATATATTATGTATATATAATTATAAAAATATGCATATAATTTATCGGTTTGGTTATTTCTTCGATTTTTTTGAACAAACTAAAATCAAATCTAATATTATCACATTTTAGAAAAATGTAAAACTAAACCAAACCAAATGAAAATCAGTTTGGATCTGTTTTTTCCCAAACCATGATCATCCCTGGTTGCTATTGCCTCTTTTTCATTGTTTGCTCAGCAAGGGTCTTTCAGAGACAACCTATCTACCTTCTCAAATGTAGGGATAAAGTCAACGTATACTCTTCCCTTCCCAAACCCACTTGTGGGAACACACTGGGTTTGTTGTCATCCTTACTAAGGATATTCTGGCAAGAAGAAATATATACATCTGCCCAAGATGTTTTCTTTGGGGAGAGTAAGATGTTTTCTTTGGGGAGAGAAAGTAACAGTTAACGATCTATTTCTATGCTGCGAAACTATAGTGCAGCTTTAAAGACTTCTCATTAGTCTTAGAGGTGTTTCTTGGATAATGCCCAGAAAGATCACTTAAGTTCTACATAGTGAGGAGGAAGCATGAGTCCAGGAAGAAGACGAGTAGATAGAGAATTGTCCCTGCAAGCATTTGATGTACAATATGGAAAAGAAAGGAATTTCGAGTGTTTTGAGGATTTGAGTAACTCAGTGCACAAGATCAAATGGAATTGCCTCCTGCTTTTTTGGTTTTGTTGTAAACAGATTTATTCAGAGGATTCTGTTGATATAGTTGATGAATTCCAGGTGTTTTGAGGATTTGGGTAACTCAGTGAACAAGATCAAATGGAATTGCCTCCTACTTTTTTGGATTGGGTGTAAAAAGATTTATTCAGAGGATTCTGTTGATATAGTTGATGTTCTAGGAAACGGGTTCACTTAAGTCCGATGGAGCTTGTTGTTTTCTTTTTGTGATTATTCCATCAATATGTTGAGATGGATAAAGTTCACCTAGGATTAGATCCACTCTCTTGGAGGCAATATCAACTGACTTTTTGGGTATATATAAGGCCTAAGACCTTGATTGCAATCACTAGGTGGTGGAATGATGAGGTGCAAAGAGCTATTAAAGTAAAGAAATTGTTACGGAGAGTTACCATTGAATAGTATAAAGGGCAAAGAGAGAATATAAAAGAAGGCAATTAATAAAGTTGGGGGTAAAGCTGAGATGACTTGTATGGTCTACCAAAAGTTAGGACACCGAAAGGGAGAAAGAAATGCTTAAGGTAGCAGGACTAAGAGATTATATGGGTTAAGACTTGAAATAAGTGAAGTTTATTAGACTATTCCACAAGTTTTGGCCAGAGATAGTAAGATCAGACAGACGGAAATGCTATTTCGATCACTTGCTCAACAAAATTTCTGAGATAACCTTTCACATTTCCATATATCTGTGATAGATAATCTTAAGCCTCAAACTTAAGAAGTTGTTCTATACTATTCCTATAAAGGTTTGGAAGTGTCTAGTAGAGGTTGAGCAATATAAATGATCAAAGTTAATATATATCTTATATTAATGAATCAGATGAAAGGAATATTATCCTAATGAAAGCTTGAGTTTTCTCTTTATTGATGTTTGAGATGCTTGGTTGTGCCAATTTCCTTTGTTGGCAATATGACTTTTATGCCTGGTGACAACTCGAATCTTATGTTCTTTAGATAGACAAGTCGTCTGCCTGTTGTTTGGTGGTAAAAGGAAGAGGTGGTTAGTCACAACTCTGTAAGTCGAAGATGAAGCAAGGAAGGCAGCTACAGAGCAGCAGACAGAGAACAATTTAGGCTACTTAATTATATTGATTGCAACTCTGTAAGTTGAAGATGAAGCAAGGAAGGCAGCTATGGAGCAGCAGACAAATAACAGATTTAGGCTACTTAATTGACCTACCGGCTAAGTTGCTTGGACTCGGGTGCGGGTGTCCGATATGGGTGCCAATCTAGAGGCCGGATCCTTCATGGTCTAATTTTTAAGATTCGAGGATATGGATCCATGTATGGATACAGGTGCAGGGATTCGCCTACAAATATTCAAAAATAGAGTGATAAAACCTAAATTATGAGATATTATGTGGAAAACATGAAGGGAATCCTGGAAGAAGATTAAAGGAAAAGATGTGACAAAGAAATTTATATATAAAAGGTATTCCATTTTCTTCAATTTCATCTTAGCTTTTGTATTGATTACAGAAATCATTAAAACCGTCACAACTTTCTCCATTGATTTTGGTCAAAGTACCCGAAGTCAGTTGACCAAATCGGATACGGATCCCACACCCACACCCATACCCACACTCATGTCGTGTCGACACAGGTGCTGCACCAAAACCGAAGAGCCCGAGCAACTTAGCCTACCGGCTCTAAAGAAATGGTGAAACTTATTTGGGACCTAGAAGCTTGCCAATTTCCAAACGAAACTCAGTGCTACTTTAACACTTGGGCCAGGATCCACTGTTGAAAATGGCATCTCTATTTCCACTCATTTGAGAAATACCAAATGAGTGAAAAAAAGTGTATCTTAGTTCTGATATACAAGAGAAAAGCAGATTCAAAGTTATAGGAGTTGTCATAATATTGAACTTATAGGTCACTTCAATGGAATATCGAAAAGAGTGATATATTATTGACTTGAGCTAGTTTGGATTTATGCTTGCTAGATCTACTACTGATTTTTGTTAAGAAAATTGATAAAAGATTATAGGAATAGGAAAAAGGATATCCACATGATATTCATTGACCTAGAGTTTGCACAAATCTGCCTTGAGTCCATACTTGGTAACACAAGTTATGGATGTGCTTATCAAACTTATACCCAACTTGAGAAAACTTTTGACTACATTCTCGTTTTAGCTCTCTTGTTCCTCCGACCTTCATTTATGGTTTCTATTTTCTTTGACTACATTCAGTGGAGGTTCTTTCCCAATGGAGAATACTAAATGAACCTGTGTTACTAGTGTAGGAGTATAAAGCAAGAAAAAGTGACAAGGCCCTGCTTTGCTTGAAGCAAACCGCTCGCTTCACTGAAATGAAGCACATCTTCTAAAGAAAAACCAAAAATAAACCTTGCACAGAGTCAATATATATGTGTATAAGCAAATGTTCAATTTAAATGCTAATAAGTAGTTAGCCCGAATATCCATAGACCACGGACAAGCAAAATCAACAATAAAGCGTTAACTTTTGCAGTTGTTTTTGTCCAAAAAAAAAAAACTTTTGTGGTTGTTCCTTCACATTAGCTGGGCAACTTGGAAAAGCAATGATGTTTGTGATGATAAATTTCCCCTTTTGTGATCTTGTTACAATGCTAACTTTCTGCGAATACATCCATACAGGTCTTTTTGATCTTGTGAATTCTAATAAGCATTCATTTCAGAGTACAGAGTGAACTAGTGACTAATTTCAAGTGCATTCTCAGGATGTTTCAGCAGGTAGGAAAATCCTATTGGCCTTTCAGACTCTTGGAGTTGTCTTTGGCGACGTGGGGACAAGTCCCTTATATACCTTCAGTGTGATGTTCAGCAAGGCCCCTGTCAATGGCAATGAAGATGTTCTTGGTGCATTATCCTTGGTTTTATATACTTTAATCCTCATTTCCTTGGTTAAATATGTTCTTATTGTTCTTTGGGCCAATGACGATGGTGAAGGTGAGCTGATGTTTGAAATTTGGCAAGTTGGTTTGCATCATTATGCTCCATATTTTGTGTCTTCTCATTCATTCAATGACTTTGGTTAATAATTGCAGGTGGTACTTTTGCTTTGTACTCGTTGCTTTGTAGGCATGCTAAGGTTAATCTTCTTCCAAACCAACTTCCATCAGATGCTCGAGTATCAGGCTTCAGATTGAAGGTGCCATCTCCAGAACTTGAGAGGTCTTTAAAAATAAAAGAAAGACTTGAAGCTTCATTGACATTGAAAAAGCTTCTTCTGATGTTAGTTCTTGCTGGTACGGCTATGGTGATTGCTGATGGAGTTGTTACACCTGCTATGTCAGGTATCTGTAGCCTTTTTTAAACTGTTAAATATAAACAGGGGTACGTACTGCCTTTTTGGTCCTCAGAGGTCTCTTTCTTTTGAATGAGTTTGCTACTTTTTCCTTTTTAACTTTCTTTCAACTATGTTGATGCAGTAATGTCTGCTGTTGGTGGTTTAAGAGTTGGAGTAGCTGAGGTTAAGCAAGGTAATGTAATCTTGCTTATTGAGCACTAACTTTTGAAGAATCGTCCACTACTTGGAATATATGTGATCTGCATGTCTTTTGATCCCTTAATTCTCTATCAGTAAAGCATGCTTTCTTTAAACTGAATACAGTTTTCTGGTAATAGTTTTCTCATAATTTCTGTTGTATCATTCCTTTGCAACATCCATTACATTTGTAATGACGCAAGGAGGATTTATGTGCCACATTGACGGAAGAAATGCACCACTGAGGGGATGGTCCATGATTGTTCTTAAATGCAGTTTGCTATGTGCACATGGGGTATAAACCTCATTGACATTGCTTAGCTCAGTAATGAAAGGAGTTTTTGGTTATATTACACACTGTTTTGTTTTGGTCATTGAGAATTCATACATTTTGATAATTCTGTTGCTCAAGATTGCTAAGAAAGAACAGTTGTGTGAACCTGATAATTTTGTCGACAACACTGAGTTGAAGATGTTACACATTGTATCGTGAGGTGTTAGGTTTAACTTATGACTTAGATGATAAGTTGGATATTATTTGCTCTTCCTAATGTGATATCTTTATGCACTCAAAAGTTCTCTTAGTAATTAGATTTCTCACATTCTAATGTCTTTTGCAGATCATGTTGTGATGATCTCAGTGGCATTTCTTGTAATTCTGTTCAATGTACAGAAGTATGGAACAAGTAAAATGGGGCATTTTGTAGGACCTGCTTTGTTTATATGGTTCTGTTCCCTGAGTGGCATTGGCATCTACAACCTAATTAAGTATGATTATAAGGTTTGGAAGGCATTTAATCCAGTTCATATATACTATTACTTTAAGCGCAATTCAACAAAGGCATGGTACTCTCTTGGGGGCTGTCTTCTTTGTGCAACAGGTAACTCTTGATAGTAGATGCTTCCGATAGTTAAGACTTGACACTGAGCTTGTAATTGGAACCATACACAAAAAAATGCACTGTTATGTTTCCTTTTTTGTTTTGTTTGGTCTTGGGGTTACTTGAGCGAATATAGGTGTTCTTTTTTCTTTATTAAGGAGGCTTTGAAATACAACGATCATTACGTTCTTATGTTTGGATTCTCTATTTTTGCGTGTACTATTACAGCATGAGATGTATTTGCAAGCTTACCTCACTATCTTCTTTCTGCAAATATATTCACTTTTGAAAAAAAAAGAGTTTGGAACTGAAAAATCAGACCTTGAGTTTCTAGTTAAAGAATACTCCCTTGAAAATAGGGAAGTGGGATGAACTGGTGTCAGCTTTAGAAAGAAGCAAAAGACTTGCACTTACCATGGATACCGCCCCTAAATTGCTTCGTCTAAGAAAAAATGATTATCTTCTTGCTGGGATGTTCTTTACATCTTTCCTTGGACTACAGGATGCTTTCCTTTTAACCCTCAAATTGCAATTTGCGATTAGAATGTGCAATTTTTCTTTTTCTTCTCACTACTACAACAAACCCAGTGTAATCCCACCAAGTAGGGTTTAGGAGAGTAGAGTAAACCTACCTTAGGGGAATCGGTTTCTTGCACAAGCCATTTGTTGAGCTAATTCTAGCAAGACCTATTCGTGCACAAGGGAATCTGTTCATTTACAGTAGACCAATTAATCGTATCGGTTGTATTCTTGAATTTGGAATGAAAAGAGGAGTAATGCTTCCTAGCATAGTACAAAGAATATGATCCTACGTGAGGAGGGGGGAAATGAAAGTAAGAACCACGCGCATGGATGAAAGAGTGCGCTTTGAGGGAAGAGGGGAAGAAAGACTATAGAAAGGCTAAGTGAAGTACTTATAGGGATGGATGTGTGGTCACACAAGGAGTGATAAGATTAGGAATGAGACCATTCGGAAGAAGCTAGAGGTAGCCCCTGTGGCTGATAAGATGAGAGAAGCGAGACTGCGATGGTTTGGACATGTGCAGAGAAGGAGTATCGATGCTCCTGTTAG
>JAABOM020000002.1:11617213-11666244 GCA_011800125.2 Solanum clarkiae
GTAGAGAAAAATAAAGAAAAAAGAACACAAATGATTTACGAGGTTCGGCAAGTGGTGCCTACGTCCTCGGGCTAAACACTCTCTCTCCTGTATTTAGAGAGGTATGACATTAGGTCAATATATACTGGAGCTTGGGCTCTATACAAGGCAGCTAAATATTTATAGAATATCTGATTGGCATCGTATCCCTATAATTGATCCTATAATTCTTAAATCTCTATAATTAAGGATTCTAACAGATAATACATAACATTTCATCGCATATGAGGGTGAGGCGTACCACATAATTCATAACCCCTTCATATCAGTACATTGCATAACTTCAAATCTTACACGAGGGTGAGGAGTATAACATAGTTCGTAACCCCTTCATATAGATATGAGTAAGTGAGTTCGTAACCCCTTCATATAGATATGAGTAAGTGAGTAGCATTGATTTCGTAACATGAGGGCAAGGTGTACAACATAGTTCATAACCCCTGCATGTAGAAATTAGCCTTGTACTAGAGGGTAAAACTTATAACATAGTTCATAACTTCTAGTAGGCTTCACAATTCACAAGAGCATAAACCTTAGCATAAGGACTCAATAACTCATCGACAATTCCCAAGAACATAACAACATGAGAGCCCAACAATTCACTTGCAATACGATAGGTGCTTTACATGATTTAAACATACATATATACATTCCTTTTATCACCATAAGCCACTTGACTCATAAGCCATGCAATAGACCATCAATAACTCAAGAACCCAAAACCGGACATTTTATCGAACACTTGGCGGGTGTATAGTGCTAGTGTAAAACCATGCAATTCAAGAGTGAGATCATGCTAGGAAATTCATTGTTAAACCATCAATAGATACTTGGTAACACCCTCAAGCAACATATATCAAAACCCTTCATCAAATCTCACAATGGATCTTAGATTCATAGCTCAAAACATGCTAAAATAACCATAATTTCATGGAAACCCAACATAGTGTGCAGCGAAATTCATAATCATTAAGACCCATGAGTAAATCAACTTTAAATCATGCAATTTTAAGTAAAAGGAAGCTTGGGTATCATGGGTGAAAGGAATCCATGAAAGAAACCCACATATCTTAGCTTTGGAGAATAGCTTGATGAAGATTGGAGATGGAGACTTGAAGCTTGAATGAGAACCTTAGAATCCGGATGAGTTTTGAGACTTGAAATTTGGAGATGAAATATTGTCTAAGTGTTTGAAAGAGTATTTGGGGATGTTTTGAATGATATGAGGGTGAAATAAGGCTAAGTATAGGTATTTGCACCCATGGGAACACTTCGGCCCAAAACCCAAAAGCCTTGAACCGAGATAAAAATTACTGGCAACAAAATACATAGGTCCGCGACACGGACCTGTTGCGGAGGCAAAAGTAACACATGTCCGCAACAGCTGTGCGTCGCGGCATTGTCGCGGGTTGATTTTGGATAAGGAAAATTACGAAAATTGAAATTGCTAATTGTTTGCTCTTAAATTGGGATTAGACCCATTTCCCAGTCAATTTAACCCCCTGAACAAGAATATGAAGTCGGATTTTCGATATCGCGCACGGATTTTGAGATATTTAGAGATTACGATATCGGGCACTTTTTGAGGTCGTTTCAACTGATTCCTAGATCAGTGCCACTAGCACAACCTCCGTATCGTATGTCTCCATTGGTGTTGGCTGAACTGAGGACGCAATTGTCTGAGTCGCTTAGTGCTGACATGATTCAGCCTTCCAAGGCTCCATTTGATGCTCCTGCTCTGTTTCAGAAAAAGCAATACGACAGTCTTAGATGTGTGTTGACTATAGGGCATTGAACAAAGTGATTGTGAAGAACAAGTATTCGATGCCACTGGTTCAAGACTTGCTGGATAGGCTGTCTAAGGCTGGTTTCTTTTCTAAGTTAGACGTAAAGTTTGGCTATTGGTAGGTTCGCATAGTCGAGGGGGGCCCCCAAAGACCACTTGTGTAACTAGATATAGTAGCTATGAATTCCTTGTAGTGTTGTTTGGGCTGACTAATGCCTCGGCTACTTTCTGCAACTTAATGAATAATGTTCTTTATGATTATCTTGATGACTTTGTAGTAGTCTGATTAGATGACATAGTCATATATAATAGCACTTTAGAAAATCATCAGTTGCATTTGAGGAAAGTGTTGCAAAGATTTAGAGAGTATCAACTCTATTTCAAGATGGAAAAATGTGAATTTGCTAGTCGCGAAATCAAGTTTCTAGGCCATTTGGTTAGTGAAAACCAACTGCGCATGGACCCTAAAAAAGTGCTGGCAATACTAGAGTGGCAATCATCCAACGGGGTGAGGGAACTAAGATCATTCTTAGGACTAGCAAACTATTACTAGAAATTCATTGCGTGCTATTCCAAAAAGGTTGCCCCATTGACGGATTTGCTGAAGAAGGACGTGAAATGGGCTTGGTCAGATGTGAGAGAAAAGGTTTTCAACTCTTTGAAAAAAGCCATTGCTTTTGAATCAATATTGTGGTTTCCTAACTTTGATTTACCATTTGAAGTGCACACGGATGCCTCTGATTATGCTGTTGGGGGTGTGCTAGTGCAAAATGATCATCCTGGTGCATTTGAGAGCAGGAAGTTGAATCCTACGGAGCAAAGGTATTTTTCCCGTGAAAAAGAGATGGTGGCAGTTCTCCGTTGTCTTCAAACATGGAGGGTGTATCTCTTAGGAACAAAGTTTGTGGTCAAGACAGACAATGTGGCTAATGCTTACTCAAAAACTCAACAAAAATTGAGTTCGAAGCAGGCAAGATGGCAAGATACATTAGCAGAATATGACTTTGTGTGGATACATAAGCTAGGGAAGCAAAACCAAGTGGCTGATGCATTGAGTCGCAAAGAGGTATTTGCTACTGTTTATGCAATTACTAGACTTGAATTTGATTTCCTTGATAAGATTAAGTTTAGTGCTGCATATTCATTATATGTCATGATGATGGATCAAGTTAAAAAGGGAATAATTAGACAGTATTGGGACGATCTGCTTTATTTCGAGGGGGGGGGGGGGGTCGTTGTACCTCAAAGTGATGGGCTGCGAAGAAAACTCCTCAAAGAAACACATGATACTGTTTATGCTGGACATCTGGGTGTTGAAAGGATGATGGCATTGCTGTCCTGATTTTATTTCTGGCTAAAAATGGAAGATGACATTGAGGGCATGTAAAATCATATCTAGTGTGCCAACAGGACAAGACGAAATAGAAGAAGGAAGCAGGTTTGTTACAACTTTTACCCATTGTGGAGCGTCTATAGGCTTCTGTTTCAATGGACTTCATTAGCGGATTTTCGAAAGATGAATGGAAAAGCATCAATCATGGTCATGGTTTACAAGTTCTAAAATACGGTATCATTGTTGCTGCCCCTACTTCATGTTCTTCTGTAGTAGTTGCTGAGCTGTTTTATAAGCATGTTGTGAAAAATTTTGGTGTCCCATTAGATATTGTGAGTGATCGTAATGCTAGGTTCATTGGTCAGTTTTGGACTTCTTTGTTCAATATGGTTAGATGTGTCAATACGGGCCGGTCCACCCCATCCGGGCTAGCCCTTACAGGCTTTGGAATTTGATAGGACAGGCCGGGCTAGCCCCCTTTTTTTGTGGGCTAGAAAATAGCTAGCCCAACCCATTTGTACGTGTGCCGCGGGCCTTACTGAGCCCCTACATTTTTATTCTTATATTTTTTTAATAGATTTTTAAATTAAATTATAATTTAAACATATTAAAATAAATAGCAACAAGACAATATTACATATTATTAGTGTTACTATTACTCCCTCCGTCTATCTTTACTTGTCCATTATACTATTTTAAAATGTCCAACAATACTTGTCCACTTCATGAAATCAAACAATAATCTCAAACTTAATATTTAGGTTACCCTTATCATTAATTCTAGTAGTTATTTTCTCGTTATATTTTTCAAGAGATTGTAATTGCTATATCCAAAAGGTGATTTAGTAAAATTGCTCATATTATTTACTGTTTCTTAATCCCCGTGCAAAATCAATAAAGGACAAGTAAACATGGATAGAGGGAGTACATATTATAAAAATATAATTTGAATCTAAGTTTTAATATTTAAAAATTTTAAATGAACTTTGAGCTTGAACTTTTATTATCTTTAATATTTTATTTTATTTTTATTTTTATTTTTAATTATTTTTTAATTCGGCCCATGGGCCGGCCCAACCCATATTGAAAAAGCCCCACAGATCAAAAGGCTTATTCAAGTCAGGCTAAAAAGCTCATTTTTTAAATGGGCTCCAAATATTGTAGTCCAGTCCTGCTAAATCACGGGTTAGTCTAGGCCGGCTCTAAATATGGTGGGCACTGATTTGAAGTTCTCAATGGACAACCACCCACAAATTGATGGACGTACAGAAAGAATCAATCATCCGCTTGAAGAATATCTCAGACACTATATGACTGCAAACCAGAGGAACTGGGTTGAGTTGTTGGACACTGCACAATTTTATTATAACTTGCACAGGTCTTCTGCAACAGAGAAGAGTCCATTTGAGTTTGGCATTGGGCATGTAGCCTAATACACCGCTGGAAGTCGCTAGGACTGATACACAAGGGAAATGCCCTGCTGTTCACAAGTATGGGCGAGATAAAGCAAGAGATGCTAGACGAGGCACAAGATAGCTTGAGGAAGGCAGCAAAATGAATGAAGAAATATGCTGACAGAGATTGACGTGCTTTAGAGTTCCAAGTTGGAGACAAGGTGTTGTTGAAGTTGACTCCACAAATTTGGAAGAAAATTAGTAGCAAAACAGTTTATCAATCATTGATTGCAAATTATGATGGACCTTTTGGAGTTGTAGAAAAAGCGGGTGAAGTTGCTTATCAGTTGAATCTGTCGGAAAGAGTTAAGATTCACCCCACGTTCCATGTGAGCTATTTGAAACCTTTCTATGGGGATGCTGAGGATCCAACAAGATCGACCTCCAGACGTGCTCCTCGTGTTGTGCGGACATAGTTTGAATATCAAATTGAGAAGATTCTGGATCATAGGACTTTGGGACACCATAAGAAGAACAAATGGACAGAGTTTTTGATTCATTGGAAAGGCAAGCAGGCATGCCATGCAACTTGGGAGAAAGGAACATCATTGTGGCAATTTGAGGAGCAGATTAAAGTGTACCTTGATTCTGCCTCATCGAGGACGACGAGATCATCGGGTGGGGGAAGCTTGTCAGACCTTCAGCTTGATGTTTTGAGTGGCTCAGGCTTGGCTATGGATTTACCGGATGAACCTAGCCAAGGATCCATGACTTCGGTCAAGGTAAAGTTTAAGTAAAGGAAGATCTTGGCATTGGCGTGGCTAAGTAATGCAAGGCAGGATGTCGCCTAAGGCATGACAAGGGCCGGGCAAACTAAGGCAAGGCAAGGCTATGATGTTGCATGGTCGTGGCTAAACAAGATTGAGGCTACATGTTGGACAAGGGCAATGACCCAGGAAATCAGACCACAATGGCAAATTGTGTAGGACAGGACCTGTGCCATGGCACAGGCACGTGTGCAGGGTCTGGGCATGGTATATGCACGTGGACAGGGTGCGAATCTGGGCACCAAGGCACTATATTGACGCAAGTTGGAAGGCTGCCCGCGTGTGCCTTGCACATACGTGGGCAGTTGGCGATTTTGACAGTTTCTAACCATTTGGGACTTGTAAATTCGAATTTGAATTTAGCCTATCAATTGGGGATGCCAACTGACTTGGCAGGCACATGACTAGGTGCTATGGCCCATTTAAATGCACAGGCAGATTAGTCATAGGTAGTGTGTTGGCCTGGACGAATTTTCTAGGTTAAGTGTTTTGTGTGCTTCATTGTGGCACGAGTTTAAATAAAAAGTTGGGACTTTTTCCTGTACGTGCATGTGTTCTTAAATTCATAGTCATTGTTCTGTGCTGGACTAGATCAAAAGTGAGGAAAAAGAGGGCTAAGTCTAAGGGTGCTAGGTTGCCTAAGTCAGGTAGATCGCAAGGGTCGACTCCATATCTATTAGCTAGATAGTCAAGCGTTGTTTCGCTAATCCTTGTATGCTATTAGCCTTTCGATTAGTGGTAGTGTTACTCTTCTAGTTTGTTGTCCTTTAAATTTGGTTACTATCTGTTGATTATTGTCCTTCGATTATTGTATTATCTTGTTATGACTATTGTTCAAGATGATTTGTCAGGTTCTATTGTATTTTCCATTATTTCTTCACTTCCACTATTCTTTTCTCTATATTGCTTTGGACTATTTTTTTTCCTTGAGCTAAGAGTCTACCGAAAATAGTCTCTCTACCTCCAAGGTAGGGGTAGGAAGGTGTGCATACACTTTACCCTCCTCGGACCTCACTTTGAGGGATTACACTGGGTTTGCTGTTGTGGATTTCTAGACTGCATTATTAGATGGAAATTTAGGCTGGCTTGTTGTAGACTTCTAGTCTGATGCATATTCCGTCTGACAGGAATAGCCGAGCTTGGTGTGATGATGATGACAACAATACTAGTTACCATTGTCATGCTTCTGATATGGCAGATCAACATCATTATTGTGCTTAGTTTTGTTGTTATCTTCTTGGGATTGGAGTTAATATTTTTCTCATCAGTTTTATGGAGTGTGGGAGATGGAAGTTGGATTATTCTGGTTCTTGCTGTAGTCTTGTTTTTTATTATGTGCATATGGAATTATGGAAGCAAGCTGGAGTATGAAACTGAAGTCAAGCAAAAGATGTCTATGGATTTGCTACGTGAACTAGGCCCCAACCTTGGAACAATCAGAGCTCCTGGAATTGGCTTGCTTTATAATGAACTGGCAAAGGGCATACCAGCTATGTTTGGACATTTTCTCACCACTCTTCCTGCTGTTCATTCAATGATAATTTTTGTTTGTATAAAATACATTCCTGTACCTGTAGTACCTCAAAATGAAAGGTTCCTGTTTCGCCGGGTCTGCCCCAGAGGCTACCATATATTTCGTTGTATTGCAAGGTAAGCATGCTAATTTATTTTCATGTCTGCTGGTTTGTTTAGACTGTGTGGTCTGATTTACATGGCTAAGGAGAACTTAGTATAAATTTTACAGAAAAGACTGCTGCATGACAGTTGATATTTGTAAAATAGATGTGGTATTTGTACAGTTACCTGTGAGAAACTGGAACCTGCTTATGTTATGATACCTAATTTTGTAATTGCCAAACTTCTATGGGCAGTTCTTCTGTCATTATTTTATTTGGACCCATGCTTTGGATACTGAGGAATTTTGACAGTTTCTTTTGTATAGGGCATTTTCTTTGCTGCCTTTGTTATTTGTTTTTGCCATGGAACTTGACTACTAATATTTTGGTCCAATCTTGTTTAAATGACAGATACGGTTACAAGGATATTCGCAAAGAAAACCAACAGGTTTTTGAGCAGCTACTGATTGAAAGCCTAGAGAAGTTCATTCGTAGAGACGCTCAGGAGCGGTCACTTGAAAGCGATGGCAAAGGTGAATCAGACTCTGAAGAAGAGCATGCGTTTTCAAGGGTCCTTGTTGCTCCCAATGGGAGTGTTTACTCACTTGGGGTTCCTCTCTTAGCTGATTTTAAGGACATCGGAAAGGCAGTTGTGGAAGAAAGCACTTCAGCAGAGCTGAAACCTGGCCCTTCGTTTGAGTTGCTCAAGTCTGATGCTGAACAGTCCTTTGAGAAGGAGCTCTCATTTTTACGTAAGGCCAAAGAATCCGGTGTGGTTTACCTCCTTGGTCACGGAAATATTAGGGCAAGGAAAAGTTCCTGGTTCATTAAGAAGCTTTTCATAAATTACTTCTATGCTTTCCTTAGAAAGAATTGCAGGAGAGAAGTTGCCAGTTTGAGTGTTCCACATTCACATCTAATGCAGGTTGGCATGACATATATGGTGTGAGAATTAGCTTCCTGGAAAAGGTCCCTGCTAATATATTTTGGTGAAAAGGCAGTTTTAGTGTCAGATTGTTGTTGGCCCCCCCGTATCAAAGTGATGAGTGCAGACAGGTGTCCATATGTCTTCCTTGCACACACCTCAGCTGAATTGAAGTCCCTCCTCCTAAAGCTTGGAAATCTTTGATTGATCCAGTTATTATAACAAATTTATAGCCATAGTCATTTGGGTTTCATTCTAACACTGCCTCAGCCCCTTGACTTATTCAATGCTTTTCCATCTGTTGAAGCTAGACAAGCAGGAATAAGTGAAGAACCGACACACAGTGACTGCCAAGACAGATGCAAACTCATAATATTGTAATTCTTTTCAGTTACTTTTGCCCTTATTGGTCACTTTCATAATTTTCTTGTTGAATGACCTTATAAATGTTAGTTGAAATTTTCACTGCATTGACTAGTTTATTCATCTTGGAGAATTGTTGTTTGCTCTTTCATGTTTTCTTTTAATTTTTGTTTGTTTTTCATCTGTATGGATGGAATGGTAACCTTTGTGATCTTGCAATTTGTGCCTCTATATTGTCCTGGATGGAAATGTTGACTGGATGCTGGATTTGAACGACCAGCCACAAATGGTTGGAATACCTGCGCCCCACAAAGTCTATTTTGTCTTTAAATGGCATGATAGTTGTTCTTGGAAATACTTAACGTCATACTTTATGAAACTTTCTGGGCTGGTCGTTTCTGTACTTAAAACTCGTATCTTTTAACTGTTAGTTGTTGAATGTTAGAACTCATTAGTTTGATCGTTCTGTTACTTGATCAGCCGTTGGTTTTTTCTTTGTTTTAGTTGTCGATTTCAAAGTTCTAAGGATGATGAAAGAAATCATTCGGATTCCCACTGCTGTTTATATGTGAAAAAAAAAGATTTCAAAGTAGGTCTACAAACAAAGAATAAAAAATTGAAATCACAAAAATTCATGTAAGCTATAAGCATGACCATTGCCACTGTTTTTATCTTCTAGTATAAAATTAGGTGGTAGAATCTAACAACATTTTTATATTGATAGAAAATCAGTAACTCAAACAATAGGAAGAAACAATTTTCTTGTTCTACATATATGGAAGAATTCCTTCTTTTCTTTATCTTCCATAGGGAAGCTCATTGTGAATATACATAGAAAAAGGATCCATACCATAAGAATGGTTGATTACCCCAACAATTAAAGAATTAGAATTCAAGAAAATTAATAGTGGAAATAAAGGAGAGTAATTGCTAATCATAAAGAATAATGTCCAAATTGAAAGTTAACGTAGCAATTTGAAAAAAGGAAAAGAGGTTATGCAATGCTAAGTATATCAATGTTTAATAATTCTCATAATTAAAGCATCAAAGGCTGAATAAATTAGAGAAAATTCAAGGATGATTATTATATTTTTGAGAGATTCTAATTTTTTTTTTAACAATCTCCACAAATATAAAAATAAATAACAATTAGAATGAAAAATAAAATAAAAAGTTTTGTTGGTTTCTACATATAAGAACCATGCGTTGAATCAAGCATCTCATAGACATGAACCAAATTAAGATAAACAAGATTATACTTACAAAGCAGTTGGTGAGCTTTAGAACTTCGATGAACCAAAATTTCTTCTGTAAGTTTAGGGTCCTATATATCACATTACACTTGCACAATCTTTGTCATTATTGTGGTTTTACACTGAGATGCCTTGCACATGTCTTGGAATTCATGAATGCTCTAGAACTCTTTATAATTTCATAGAAGTAGTACCACTTCACACTCATATAGGTCCAACTATCAAATGTGTTATATAGAGCAATGCACCACCTATAAAAGATATGTTAATGGATTAAGAATTTACAATTCAAACTCACTTTCCTTGCAGACTTGCATAATATGTACACCATAATAGATCACAAAAGGAATAATTTTTATAGTGCACAAGATCAAGCAATGACTTGTTATTATCCATATGAACCTATTTCATGGGATATCTAATCACATAGATTGGGTTATCATTATGTTTATATACAACTTGAAAAAAGTCCCCTTATTGTTAAAGCTTCATTTAAAAATGTTGGTGTAATATACCACAAATACAATAAATTACAATTGAAAATAAAATGACAAATTTGAATAAAAATTCATTCAAGCTGAGGCATAGATATCTCACTCTCTTTAAAGAGTTCAAACCCAATGCAACATAATTATCACAATTCGAGCCAAGAGTCTAGTCGTAGCACTGTGAATTTGGAACCCGAAAAATGAAAATCTATGAAAATAACAAACTAAAATACAAAATTAAAGACAAGAAAGTACAGATAGATAGATTGACACAAGAAAAGGAAATCAAAAGTAACTTAAAGGTATATTAAACCAAAAGACCTCAATTGATTAATCTGACTTAAGTACCGAATCTCTTATGACGACCTCGAGGGAAATTGGATTCACCTCATAACAAACATTTCTAATCAAAGTTCAACAAAAGCTTGTTCAAATATCCCAACACTCATAGAAGAGTTTTAATATCAATATTCAAAGAAGTCTACCTAAAAATGAGCAATTATGAGCTATTTATAGTCTCAGGTAATTTATTACAAAAATGATCCAAATGTGACCAAAATTGCAATTGGATGATCAAAGTAGCCATCACCGACTTCATTTGGCGTACTGCCGACCATCCCTTCCATCGCTTATTGGATCCTCTCTTGAAGCCTTACTTTCTGTCGATGTATCGCCGAATGGTCCCTTGCATAACCGATTAGATCCCATCTTGAAGCCTCACTTTCTATCACATTAGCCGATTTCCATGAGTCCATCTAATATGATCGGCATCTCGCCGATTGTTGCACTTTATCGCCGATTTGTCAGTTTCTCCCTTTCTTCGCCTTCACCTCCGAAAGCTATTCTCAAGGAATGGAACCCTCCCTCTCTCATCAACACAAGCTCAAGTACCTCTAACTTCATGAATAATCCTTGCATCCTTTGAAGTTCCCAAGCATGACTTGTAACGATCCGATGAGGGCCTAGTCGTCACATGATGAATGAGATACGTGTAGGCACCTCATCCAAGCCATCTTACATATCAATCATTCATAGGCATGAAAACTCATCAAATATTGCGAAAATATAGGTATAGGGTCTAGGGATATCATTTGACAATGAAGCAACATTAAAAAGCATACATATTGTCAAAAAACATACCAACTTGATTATGGATGAACGAAATAGGTACGGATGGTTTCCATCAAATAGAAAAGAATCCAAACATTAACAAAATTGAAAGTAAAATCTTCTAAAGGCCAACATGCACATCAAGTCCAAAAGATACATATAAAAAAAGGAAAAAGGTGGAATTCCAAAATAAGGGTTCACCACAATGAAACTAGTCTTGAACGTTAGAGAACTAACCACGACCCAGGGAGTACACCTGTCCCTACATGGTTAAAATCATGCATGCAAAATATGCATTGGTTCTTTTAGAATGTACTGAAACGCCCCAAAAAGTGCCCTAAAATGTGCCTTGGAAATGCCCATGATCGTAATTTTCATATATCTCAAAATTCGTGCGTGATATCAAAAATTCGACTTCATATTCGTGATCAGGAGGAAAAATTGAGTGGAAAATGGGTATAACCCCAATTTTAGAGCAATCATAGAAAAAATTTATTTTCCAAAATTTTGTTTATCCAGTGTCGATTTGCACCCGAGGCGCGATGCGCCAGGGGCAAGGAGATATGTTTTTTTCTACCTGTTTCACTG
Organism: Solanum clarkiae; assembly: GCA_011800125.2. Taxonomy (NCBI): domain Eukaryota; kingdom Viridiplantae; phylum Streptophyta; class Magnoliopsida; order Solanales; family Solanaceae; genus Solanum; species Solanum clarkiae. Next base: position 11,628,936 of record JAABOM020000002.1, read on the forward strand.
TTTTGGCCTAAGGCTCTGGGGTCTTAGGTCCATGCCCTCCTATGTAAAAACTCCTATACTTAGTCATTTTTCAACTCCATATCACTCAAGACACTCTCAAAACCCTTTCTAACACTTAGCCAAATATTTGAACCAAATTCAAGTGTCCCAAACTCACTTTCGGATCTCAACAAATTTATTCAAGCTTCAATTTCTCTCTCAAATCTTCATCAAGAAAATCCCCAAAGTTGAGGTATGTGGGTTTCAACCATTGGGTTCTTTCACCCATGATGCCCAACCTTCCTATTTGTGTAAATTGCATGTTTTCAAGTTGGATTAACTATGAGTATCTCTTATTATGAAATTTGATTATAAACTATATTGGGGTTTTATAAAATGTTGACTATTTAAGTATGTTTGAGCCATGAATCTATGATCTGTTATGAGATTTGATGAGGGGTTTCAATGTATCTTGCATTAGGGTGTTACCAAGTATTGGTGGGTTGATTTACCTTGAGTTTTCTCACATAATTTCACTCTTGAATTGCATGATTTTGAACTAGCATTACACACCAGCCAAGTGTTTGATAAAATGTCCAGTTAAAGATTTTTGAGTTATTGATGATCTATTGTATGACTTATGAGTCAAGCAACTTTATGATGTGAAGGAATTGTATGTATGTATTGAATTCATGTAAAGTACCTATAGTATTGCAAGTTGACCACACCTTGTTAAGGGGGTGATATGCCTCAACCACTTTGATGGGGGGTACTACGCCCATCTCCCAGTTGAGGGGTATATACCTCAACCACTTTGATGGGGAGTGCTATGGAAAGTGGTTGAGTTCTATCCCCATCCACCATGTTGAGGGGTATATACCTTGGCCACTTTGATGGGGGGGTGCTATGCCTATCTACCAGTTAAGGGGTATATACCTTGACCACTTTGAGGGAGGGTGACATGCCCATCTACTAATTGAGGGGTAGATACCTCAATCACCTTCCAAGGGGGAGATATGCCTTGGATACCAAGCAATATATTGCTTGGTCTATGCTGATGGTCTCTTCCTACACATGTAATCTATATTCTCAAGTTATATGTTTTACAAGCATGTTTTACTTCAAGCATTGATCATGCATGCCATGCTGTTATTATTCCTATCCCTTGCTTATGATTATGCTTTTTGACTATGTTGCCTATTCTTGTTGCATTGTATCCTATACACTTAGTACATTGAAAAGTACTAATGCATACCCTATGCCTACATGATGTTACCATGTAGGAATCGGAGCCCCTCATGATCATCCTCCACATGGCTAGTTTTGACATCTTGAAGATAAGTTTTGGTGAGTCCTCAAGTTTGGGGACACTAGCTATACTACTCTTGCTTTGTTTACTCCTTATGTTGAACTCTTGATACTATGAGGGTGAGCCCGGGAGCTGTCGTGGCCCCTACTCAAATCTATTTAGAGGTGTTGTTGGAACAAATGATGTACTTATGCTTTGATCTTTGACTCCTTCATGTTTTATGCTACCAACGACTCCCCTTAGTCCCTTTATCCTTTTTTTATACTCTCTTGTTGTTTTTTAATTGCTTATGAGACCACTGAAGTATAAATGATATGCTAAGAGGCTTATTTGTGGTCCCTTCGGATTCCCATTCGCCGTGTCACATCTAGGCCCTAGGCTCGGGTCGTGACATACACTAAGTATGTGAGATGCAATACAAATATGAAATTTTAATGCCATCATTCATAAGAAAGACTTACATGCACGAGACAGTAAAAGTATCATTAAGATGAGCTTAAGCACGCACAAGGAATAATGTTCAATCTGAGCAAGAGCAATATATGAACTTAACGCATGTGATGGAAAAATGACATGGATCATAGACATTGTGGGAATGGACCATAACTGACATATAAGTCCATGTAAGATACTACATGGAATCTAACATAACCCTTACATTGGCACGGGGAGACCACTTGCGGGGTGGAACTTCGTCACTTCGCATGCATCATTATATAACATATTTGGTTTATGTTGATCCACTAGCCTAGCCTACAAGGGCTCCTATGGTGGCACATAGTTAATGGGGAAAAAGATTGCCTCTAGGGTTCCCTTACCGAATCCCACCACGCGCCTTATTCAATGATAAGTCATCCCACATAATCTTTCAAAACATAGGCTTATTCAAATCATGACACTTTGAATCATAAGTTGCAATCTCAAGAGTAGCTCGAACTTAAGGTACCACCTAGTGAGTATTGTCCTTTCATCTTGGTGACCATCATAAATACCTTTTAGGAAATTGTTAATATGCTTAAATCTTTGACAAATCTTAAATTTAAAACCGTTCTTTTATGCCCTAATAATCATCATATATCAAGGAAGACATCACTTGAAACATAGTGGCTAATTCATAAGTTGAACCATTCATAAATCATAAGGCTCATGCATAATCATAGAAATGTACTTACTCAAAATATACAAAACAACTCACACTTCATCATTCAAACCTACATCATTGGGGTCATCACCATCTTAGTAGAACATCATATGGTAACTTTGAAAACATGTAGCAACATTAAATATTATGAAATCATCATAAGATTGCATGGTAATATTTTAGGAACTCAAAAAAATGGTGAATACTTAGTGTAGGACTTTTTGGGTGAAAGGAGACCCACATATCAACTCACATACCTTGGGTACGCCTATGAAAAAGGAACTTGCTGTTATGGAAGAAACTCTCTTGAAATCTTAGCCTCCTTAGCTTTTTCTTGTTTCTATAGAAAATATTTGCCTTAAATATTTTTAGGAATGTAGGAGTGGGGGAATCCTTATGGTTTAAGGTTTGATTTAGGGCCTGAGGAGTCTCAAAAATGAAATAGCTTAGACTTAGTATTGGCAAAAAGGATAAAATTGCCCTTCATTAAACTGCCAGACAAGAGCCACGAGACCCTGATTAAGGGTTGTGAACGGAACCATAAGCCATGTTTCTTGTTATTTTGTTCTACTTTTTCTAATATTCAAAAATTGTTTACCAAAACCAAACCATGAAACCCCTATCCACGAGCCATCCATCAATCCACAGGCCATGGATGATTTTGTGTAGTCCTTTCACACTTAGCTTAATTTCACTTTTCTGGACACCCATCTATGAATACTTTCTATGATCATTCATAGGAATATAGTCCATCCTGTTAATCGTGGTCTTCCTTCCAGAAACTTCAAATTTTCTTCATGTCTTGAACGCATACCTATGACCCTTTCTATGAGCTGTGAAAATTTTTACGGTGTTAATGCCTTCGTACATAACACTTAAAATAATTTTCTAACTTCCTTAGGTTTCTATCCACGAGCCTGGTCTATCACTCATAGCCTAAACCACGGGCCATGAATTGGGCTTCATGGACTGAGCCCTACGCATTTTCAGTCCAACTTTTTTACACTTTCAAGGATATTAAATTGAGGGTCGTCACAATATCTCTCCCTTGGGAACATTCATCCCTGAATGTATTTAAAGGTAGGCTCTGAGGAGTTAAACATCAGTTAATAACCAAGCATGCATGAAAAAAATACAATTTAAACATCTTTCAATGAAATTTTCAAAGTCTATTTTCGAAACATGTCTGAAAAATAGTGCATAAACATAGAAATGAGCATATGCATCATGGAAAAACTAAAATGCAAGGAATTAGAGGTTTTGGGAAAGAATGACTTAATACCTTAGACTTGAGTAGAGTGAAATAGATAAGGGTAATGTTTCTGTATGTCCTCTTCTGCTTCTCATGTGGCACCGTCAACTTGATGATTCCTCCAAAGCACTTTAACGGATGCAACTTTCTTGTTCTTTAGTTTTTCACTTACTGGTCTAAGATTTCAACCGGTACTTCTTTATAATTCAAGTTCTCTTTAATGTTCACATTTTCCAAGGGAATTATGGCGTTTACATTATCTATGAACTTCCCCAACAGTGTATGAAAGACTGGATGAATTAAATTCATTTCTGTAGGTAGGTCCAACCCATATGCCACTTTGCTAACTCTTCTTACCATATTATATGGACCTACATATCTTGGGTTTAATTTTTTCCTTTTGCCAAAATGGATCACATCTTTCATAGGAGACCGTATATGGACCTACATATCTAGGGCTTAATTTTTCCCTTTTCCAAAATGGATCACACATTTCATATGATACACCTTCAAATAGACCTAATCAACAATTTGGAACTCAGGATCCCTCCTCTTCACATCAGAGTAGGACTTTTGCTGACTTTGAGCCATTTTCAACTTCTCTCTTATAAGCCTAATTTTCTCCATATCATTCATGACTAAATCCAGCCCTATCAATTCCATCTCACCAACTTCAAACCACCCAATGGGTGATCTACACTGTTTACCATATAATGCTTCAAATGGTACCATTTCAATACTCGTATGGAAACTATTGTTGTAGGAAAATTTTTTAAGAGGAAAATTCTCATTCCAAATTTCCTTTTAACTCCAACACAAAAGATCTCAATATATCCTCCAATGTTCGAATAGTCCTCTCGGCTTACCCATCGGTTTGGAGATGGAATGAAATACTTAATTTCACCTTAGTACCAAGTCCCCTCTTAAAAGATTTCCAAAAATGAGAGGTAAATTGGACACCACGATCTGATATGATGGATAAAATCCTATGCAATGCCACCAATTCTCGGATATACAAGTGAGCATAGTCTTCGCCACTAATTGTCATTTTTACCATTAAAAAGTGAGATGACTTTGTCATTCGATCCACTATAACCCATATGAGTGCTTCTTGGTCTTAGGCAACCGTACTATAAAGTCCATATTGACTTCTTCCCACTTCCATGTAGGAATATCAATGTGTTGGACTAGGCCATCCAACCTTTGATGCTTAACTTTGACTTGCTGGCAATTTGAACATTTGGACATAAATTTGGCAATGTCCCTCTTCATTCCATTCCACCAATAGATCTCCCTCAAATCTCTTTACATCTTTGTAGAATCGGGATAAATACAATAAGAAGAGTTTTGAGTCTCTTGCAATATCAACTTGCTCAACTCACTATCATTTCGCAAACACAACCTCCCTTGATATCAAAGTACACCATATTCTCCTTGTGAGAATACTTCTATATTTCCTTCTTTCACTAAGGTTTTCAATTCAACTAAGGAGGGATAAAGATATTGCCTAGACTTAAATATCCTTAATCAAACAAGATTCAGACTTATGTAGTACAGTCACACCACCACTTGCGGATTCATTCAACTTCACTCCCAAACTAGCCAACCTATGGACTTTTTTAGCCGACTTGCATTCTCCATCATCTTCTATGTGAGATACACTACCTATTGAGACTCTATTGAGGGCATTGGCTACCATATTGGCTTTTCCCGGGTGGTACTTCACACTCATATCATAATCCTTGAGAAGTCCTAACCACCTTCATTGCTTTAAGTTGAGATCCTTTTGGATGAACACATATTGAAGGCTCTTATGATCGATGAATACATCTAATATGAACCCCATACAAGTAGTGACGCCAAATTTTCAAAGCAAACACTATGTCCAGAAGCGCAACACACAAGTTCTTCTCGTGCACCTTCAATTGCCTTGAGGTATATGCAATCACCTTACCATGTTACATCAACACACACCCTAACCCAATCCTCGAAGCATCAAAATAATCAACAAACCCATCATGTCCCTCTGACAAGGTCAAGATTGGAGCTGAAGTTAGTCGATCTTTCTAGGTTTGGAAATTCTTCTCACACTTATCTGTGCATGCGAACTTTGCCTTCTTTTGAGTCAACTTCGTTAGTGGAGACGAAATGGAGGAGAAACCTTCTACAGACCTTCTATAGTAACCAGATAGACCTAAGAAACTCCTAATGTCCATAAATGTCAATGGCCTTGGCCAATTTCTCACCGCTTCCATCTTTTTAAGATCAACGTTGATACCGTCATTTGACACCACATGTCCGAGAAAGGCAACCTCACTTAGCCAAAACTTTCACTTGTCAAATTTTGCAAAAAGCCTTTGCTCCCTCAAGGTTTGAAATACCACCCTCAAGTGTTCCATATTTCTTCATCACTATGGGAGTAGATTAGGATATCATCAATGAACACTACTATGAACATATCAATGTAGGGCTTGAATACCCTATTAATAAGGTCGATGAATATAGTCAGTGCATTAGTGAGACCAAAAGATGTCACCACAGATTCAAAGTGACCATACATAGTCCATAAAGCTATCTTAGAAATATCATTCTCCCTCACTATTAGCTGGTGGCATTCATATCTCAAATCAATTTGAAGAAATGTGTAGCCCTTTGAAATTGGTCAAACAAGTCATCTATTCTTGGAAGTGGATATTTTTTCTTTTTAGTGACCTTGTTGAGTTGTCAGTAGTCTATGCACATGTAGAGTAACCCAACTTCTTCCTTTCAAACAAGATTGCAGCACCCCACGGGGATTTACTAGGTCGAATGAAATCCTTCTCCAACAAACTCTTCAATTGCTTCTTTAGTTCATTTAACTCCACGAGATCCATTCTATATGGAGGAATTGAGATAGGTTGAGTCTCGAGTAGGAGTTCTATGCTAAAATCTGTTTCTGTTTTGGGAGGAACACCCCGTAACTCATCTGGAAAGACATCGAGAAACTCTTTTACAATGGCAACTGACTCAAGGAATGGATTTTGGAAGTGGCATCTTTGACCCTTACTAGATGGTATACGCAGCCTATTGAAATCATTTTCTGAGATTTTGGAAGGAAACAAATGACCTCTACATGAAGAGTTTCTACCCTCCCTCTCTAGAATGGACTCATTTAGGAATTGGAACTTGAATCTACGAGTCCTACAATCGATGGTGGCTTAGGAAACATGCAACCAATCCATCCCAAGTAATATCAAAAGCAACCATGGAGAGTTCTGCTAAGTCATAACGAACAATTTATGCAAGATGAAAATGGGGAATTTCTATAGACTCTTTGTAATGGACTCTTCGATGGGGGTACACACTTCATAAGGCTCATGAAGGACTTTGGGACATGCATAGAATCTATTTACAAGAAAAGAAGTTACAAATGACAAATTGTCCCCTAAATCTAACAATGCATATGCATCAAAATTATAAACTTTAACATACTAGTGACAACATCCAGACCCTCTTTAACTTCTTATTATACATAAAGAGCATAGAAATGGTTGGTCCTTTCGGAACCTTGAACTTGCTCACCTTGGTCTAGGGGCCTTGCACCTCTACTCTTATAATCCTTTGCATGATGTCCGAGCTTCCCACGCTTGAAACATGCATTCAAGCCGGCCAAGCACTCTTCCTTGTGAAGCTTTCCATACGTAGCGCAATTTGGGGTTTGAGGCTTTGGAGCTACCTTTTTGTCCTTAGTTGTCCTTGTCGTAGCGCAGTCGAGGGGATCAAGGTATAAACCCCTCGATAACGTAAGTGCGCCAGGGGAGCTACATTCCTTGTCCTTAGTTGTCCTTAGTTTGTTTGAATGTACTAAGTATGTAGGATGCAATGCAACAGTGATAAGCACCATAAGCAAACTGCATAACATAAGCAATGGATGAGCATATAAAAATATGACATGTATGAATGATACTTGAAGAAAAATCATGCTTATAAAGAACATAATACATGTGTAATGGGAGACCATTGTTAGTGAATATCCAAGGCCTATGACCCCCTTGGAGAGGCAAATGAGGTACGAACCCCTCAATAGGTTGATGAGGTACAAACCTCCCAACATGGTTGATGGAGTACGAACCCCCCGACGTGGTTGATAGAGTACAAATCCTCTGATGTGGTTATCAAGGTATAAACCCCTCGATATGGTTGCACGGGCCTACCATCTCTCGAGCGAGGCAATTGAGGTACAAACCCCTCAACAAGGTTACTCGGGCCTACAAATCCCCGAGCGAGGCTTGGTCAATTCCCAACACTATAGAGATAATATCATACAGATACATTCCTTTCATCATCATATAGCCATTGAACTCATAAGACATGCATTGGACATTCAATTCCTCAAGAAACTCATAACCAGATATTTTATCAAACACTTGGCCGGTGTGTAGTGCTAGTGTAAAACCATGCAATTCAAGAGTGAAATCATGCTAGAAAATTCAATATAAAACCATCAATAGATACTTGGTAACACCTTTAAACAATATACATCAGAACCCTTCATCAAATCTCGCAATAGATCTTAGATTCATAGCTCAAAACATGCTAAAACAATCATAATTTTATGAAACCCGAACATAGTGTGCAGTGAAATTCATAATAAGTAAGACCCATGAGTCAATCAACTTTAAATCATGCATTTTTAAGTAAAAAAAAACTTGGGCATCATTGGTGAAAGGAATCCATGAAAGAAACCCACATACCTTAGCTTTGGAGAACCCTTGAAAAGGATTGGAGATGGAGAAGCTTGAATAAGAACCTTAGAGTCCGGATGAGTTTTGAGACTTGAAATTTGGAGATTAAATATTATCTAAGTATTTGAAAGAGTATTTGGGAATGTCTTGAATTATATGAGGGTGAAATAAGTCTAAGTATAGGTATTTGCATGCATGAGAACACTTAGGACCAAGACCCAAAAGCCATGGACTAGACAAGAAAAACTGGACAAAATTTACACTAAGGCGCGGAAACCTCACTAGAAATTGCATTTTTGCGATTTTTGAATTTTGCTATGGTTGCTCTTAAATTGGGGTTAGACCTATTTTCACTCAATTTGACCCCTTTAACAAGAATATGAAGTCGGATTTTTGATATCGTGCACGAATTTTGAGATATATGGAAATTATGATTTCAGACACTTTCCAAGCACATTTTAGGAAACTTTTTAGGGTCGTTTCAATATCTCCCCCTTGGGAACAATCATCCCCGAATGTCAAAGAAATGTATATGAGAAGAGTAATCATGAAGAAATCAGTCCCAACAAGAATGTAACAACACACTTAAAACATCATTTTCAAAATCTCAATAGAAGTGTAAAATCACCATGAACTTTGTCAATATGAACATGAATGCATGCAAATGACTTAGGGGTTGGAACATGAGACAAGAAATCACATAAAAAGACTTAGAATCAGCACCTCAGGCTTGTAGGATGGAAAAGATAGGGGTACCACGTTTGCATATCTGCTTCGGCCTCCCAAGTAGCACTTTCGACTTGTTGATTCCTCCAAAGGACCTTAATGGAAGCAACATCCTTGTTCCTCAACTTTTTCACTTGTCTATCCAAGATCTCTACTGGAACCTCTTCATATGATAAGTTGTCTTCAAATACCCCCATAACATCAAGAGGCACAATAGCATTAGGTTCACCTACACACTTCCTCAATATAGACACATGAAAGACCAAATGAACCAATCCCCTTTCACTAGGAAAATCCAATTCGTAGGCCACCTTACCAATCCTCCTCATCACCCTATAAGGACCCAAATATCTAGGGCTTAACTTGCCCTTCTTACCAAAATGGACCATACCCTTCATGGGTGACACCTTCAAATAGACCCAATCACAAACCTTGAACTTAAGCTTCCTCCTTCTCACATCGGCATAAGACTTTTGGTGACTTTGGGATGTTCTTAATTTTCTCTAATCATCCTTACCTTCTCCATAGCATCCACAACCAGATCTGGACCCAACAAATCCATCTCTCTAATATTAAACCACCCAACTGGGGATCTACAATGTCTACCATAGAGAACTTCAAAAGGAGCCATTCCGATGCTAAAATGATAGCTATTATTATGTGCAAACTCAATGAATAGAAGATGATCATACCAACTAAACTTAAGCTCTAATACATAAGCCCTAAGCATGTCCTCAAGTGTTTGATAGTTCTTTTGGCTTGGCCATCCATTTGAGGGTGAAAGGCCATACTGAACTTTATCTTGGTACAAAGACCTCTTTGGAAGGACCTCCAAAAGTGTGAAGTGAAGTGTGCACCATGATATGATATGATAGACAAAGGAACCCAATGTAATCTCAGCAAATAATGGATGTAAAACCTAGCGATCTTCAGCCCCATAGTCTTAAACGGTAGGAAGTGAGCCAAATTTGTCAATTTATCAGCGACCACCCAGATGGAATCCAAACCCTTTCTAGTCTTGGGCAACCCAACCACAAAATCCATATTAATCTGTTCCCACTTTCAAGTGGGAATATCTATGTCTTGGGTTAGGCCACCCGGCCTTTGATGTTCGGCTTTGACTTGTTGGCAACTATGGCAACCAGATACAAATTTGGCAATGTCCCTCTTCATGCCTCCCCACCAATACACCTATCTCAAATCTCTATCTATTTTAGTAGAACCAGGGTGAATAGAGTAAGAAAAACCATGAGCCTCATCAAGAATCTTTTCCTTCAAGCCATCAGCACAAGGCACACATAACCTACCTTGGTACCTAAAGGCACTATCTCCCCCTTGGGAGAAAACCTCTACCTTCCCATCTTTTACCGATGCCTTCAATTCTAACAATGAGGGATCAAGATCTTGCTTAGCTTTCAATTCTTCAACCAATGAAGATTTAGAACCATCAATAATAACAACACCACCATCATCACCCTCTTTCAACCTAACTCCCAATCTAGCCAACCAATGGACCTCCCTAGCCACCTCTTCATCACCACCATCAACATGAGCTAGGCTACCCATAGACACCCTAATCAAAGCATCCGCCACTATATTAGCCTTACCGGGATGATAATGCACACTCATATCATAGTTTTTAAGAAGTTCTAACCACCTCCTTTATTCAAGTTATGATATTTTTGAGTGAAGACATATTGGAGGCTCTTATGATCGGTGAACACATATACGCCATGCAAGTAATAACGCCAAATCTTTAATGGAAACACAACGACAACTAACTCAAGATCATGGGTAGGATAATTCTTTTCATGCACTTTGAGTTGTCTTGAAGAATAGGCTATGACCTCACCATTTTGCATCAACACACAACCCAAACCAACCCGAGAAGTATCACAATACACAATGAATCTTCTAGCCCTTCTGATAGTAACAATTTAGGAGCTGACACAAGCTTATCTTTCAATGTCTAGAAATTCTTTTCACGCTCACTGAACCATACAAATTTAGCTTTCTTTTGAGTCAACTTTTTCATAGGAGAAGCAATAGAAGGAGACCCATTCACAAACCTCCGGTAGTAACCCACTAAGCCCAAAAAGCTCTTAATATCCGATGGGGTTAATGGTCTAGGCAAATTTCTAATAGCTTTCATCTTTTTAGGATCCACCTTAATACCATCCACTGACACCACATGACCTAAGAAGGCAACCTCTTTTAACCAAAATTCACACTTCTCATATATAGCATACAACTTCTCTGGCCTCAACCTTTGTAACACCACTCTCAAACAATCCATATACTCTTCCTCATTATGAGAATAGATCAAAATATCATCAATGAAGACCACAACAAACGAATCAAGATAGGGTTTGAAGACCCTATTCATAAGATCCATAAAGATGGCTAGTGCATTGGTCAACCCAAAAGATATCACAACAAACCCAAAATATCCATACCTAGTCCGAAAGGCTGTCTTAGGAATATCATACTCCCCCGCCTTCAGTTGATGGTACCTAGATCGAAGATAAATCCTAAAGAAATGGCTAGCCCTTTACCAATTGTGTAAACAAATCATCAGTTCTTCAAAGAGGATATTTATTTTTTATGGTGACCCTATTAAGTTGCCAGTAGTCAATACATATTCTAAAAGACCCATCCTTCTTCACAAACAACACCAGTGCACTCCAAGGTGATTGGCTAGGCCTAATGAAACCCTTCTCCAACAAGTCCCTCAATTGCTCCTTCAACTCCTTTAACTCCGCCAGAGCCACACGGTAAGGGGGAATAGAAATGGGTTGAGTATCAGGGAGGAGGTCTATACCAAAATCTATTTCCCTTTCAGGAGGAACATCGAGAAGGTCATTTGAAAAGATACCAAGGAACTCATTTACAAGCGGAACCGACTCTATGGAAAGGACTTTAGACGCCACATCCCTAACCCTCACAAGATGATAAAGGTACCCCTTAGAGATCAACTTACGAGCTTTAATGAAAGAGATGAATCTACCCTTGACAACCATATCATAGCTCTCCCACTCAAGAACGGGTTCATTTGGGAACTGAAATTTGACCTTGTGGGTTCTACAATCAATAGAGGCATAGTATGCATGCAATCAATCCATCCGAAGAATAATATCAAAATCAACCATGTCCAACTCAACAAGATCACAAGGCAATATTTTATGCAAGATACAAATGGGAAAATTTCTATAGACCTTTCTAACAACAATAGATGCACTAATAGAAGTAGACACCTCATATGACTCACACAACAATTTAGCTCAACATGAAAGTTTTTGGCAACAAAGGGGGTAACAAAAAGAAAGAGTGGAACCCGGATCAATCAATGCATACACATCAAAATCAAAGACTTTTGACATGCCGGTAACAACGTTGGGCACCTCACAACCCTTTGCCTCCCAAGTAAAGCATAAAATCGATTATGCCTTGGGGCACCATCTTGTCGACCACCTCCCCAAGAAACTGCATTAGCTCCTTGTGGACGAACCTCCTTTCCCTTGTTGCATCTTCTGGGGGGAATCCACCACCTTATACCCAACTTTCCCACAACCATAACATGCAGTATCTCTCAAGCAAGGGCCACTATGACCCCTACCATATTTTGGAAAACCACAATTAGGAACCACACCCCAACACCATGGGCTCTTGGAAAGTCATTGGCAACCCTCTTATTAAATGTAGGAGAAGACCCTAGGCCTTGATGGGACCAACCACCCTTTCGACTATGGAATTTCCCCTCAAAATGGGCCTTCTTGGCCTCATGACCCCTCCTCTTCCTCAACTTCTACTTTTCCATTTGTTCGGTATAGGTCATCAACCAGGACAAATCCATGTCACTAATCAACATAGTGGACAGACATTCTTCTCTAACCAAATTAGAAACACCCATCATAAACTTGTTCATTCTAGACCTTGGGTCGGCAATCAAGTGAAGAGTATATTTAGAGAGTTGAGTAAACTTGAGGGAATACTCTCTCACACTCATAGACCCTTGTGTCAAATTCATAAACTCCACCTATTTGGCTTCGCTAAGCTTAAGAAGGAAGAACTAATTAAGAAAAGCTGCCTTGAACTCTTCTTAAAGCACCACATTATTGATTTCCTTCTCCTCCTTCCATTGGTTGTACCATATTTGTGCCACCCCCTTGAGTTAGTAAGTCGCTAACTCTACCTTCTCCTTTGATCTAACACGCATAATAGCCAAAACCTTATAGAACTCATCAATGAACTTTTAAGGGTCCTCATTCAACTTTGACCCATAGAATTCCAGGGGATTCATCCTCATGACGTGTCTCACCTGAGATCCCGGTGTAGGAGCATGAGGGGCTTGGGCCGTTTGATTGGCTTAATTAGCCACAACTTGTGCAAGCAATGTGAGAGCATTTCGTAGCTCACCATGAGCCGATTGGTCCTCCGGAGTGCGGGTTCTTCTTTCTAGTGTTAGGCATGATCTAGCATAGTAAAGAACAATCATTAGGGGAAAAACCTTATTTCAACACTATAGCACTACTTAGAACATGAAGAAGGAAAATATTTCCTAAAACACCTCATAGCCTTTTACTCATACTTGTGGTGCACAAAACAATCTTGAATAAGATAATAATCAATACGATGTGTTGGACTCCGAGGATCTGACAACCCAGTGCTCTGATACCAAGTTTATCATGACCCAAGTTTAGGGCCTAAACGTGACACGATGCATGAGGAACCCGAAGAGACACCAAGCAAGCCTCTTAACATATCAATACACATCCTTAGTCACAGAAGCAATAAAGTACAACAAGATATAGTTAATAGAGAGAGTACAAGCTCATAGCTTAACAAAAAGCATGTCCAACAATACCTCTAAAACTTAGATACTTAGCGGACGCCAAGACAAGCTACTAGACTCACCCACATGGTCAACATATGCATAAAAAAAGATAGTCTTAGAACATAGTATGAGATCATAAACATCATCCCCGAATGGAGGATTCACCAAGAGTTTGAAGGAAGTCATACTAGCTACATGGAGGAGGATGATCAAGTGGGGCTATGGTTCCTACATGGTGATGTCATGTAGGCATAGAATATGTGTTAGTACATCTGAATGTACTAAGTATGTAGGATACAATGCAACAAGTGATAAGCACCATAAGCAAAATACATAACAGAGGCAATGGATAAGCATATAGCAATATGACATGTATGAATGATACTTGAAGAAAAAATCTTGCTTATATAGAACATAATACAAGTGTAAGGAGAGACTATTGCTAGTGAATATCCTAGGCCTACCACCCTCTTAGAGAGGCGAATGAGGTACGAACCCCTTAATAGGTTGATGAAGTACAAACCCCCCAATATGGTTGATGGAGTACAAAGCCCCCAATGTGTTTTATAGAGTACAAACCCCCCAAATTGGTTGATGGAGTACAAACCTCGCAACGTGATTATCAAGGTACAAACCCCTCGACATGGTTGCACGAGCCTACCATCTCCCAAGCAAGGTGATCGAGGTACAAACCCCTCAATATGGTTACCCGGGATTACAACCCCCCGAGTGAGACTTAGTGAAATTCCCAACACTATAGAGATAATATCATATACATACATTCATTTCATCATCATATAACCATTCAACTTATAAGACATGCATTGGACCTTCAATTCCTCAAGAAACTCATAATCAGACATTTTATCAAACACTTGGCAGGTATGTAGTGCTAACGTAAAACAATGCAATTCAAGAGTGGAATCACGCAAGAAAATTCAATTAAAATAATTAATAGAAACTTGGTAACACCCTCAAGCAATATACATCAAAGCTTTTCATCAAATATCATAATAGATCTTAGATTCATAGCTCAAAACATGCTAAAATAATTATAATTTCATGAAACCCCAACATAGTGTGTAGTGAAATTCATAATAAGTAAGACCCATGAGTAAATGAACTTTAAATCATGCAATTTTAAGTAAAAGGAAGCTTAGTCATCCTGGGTGAAAGGAACCCATGAAAGAAACCCACATACCTTAGCTTTGGAGAACCCTTGAAGAAGATTGGAAATGGAGGCTTGAAGCTTGAATGAGAATCTGAGAATTCGGATAAGTTTTGAGACATGATATTTGGAGATGAAATATTGTCTAAGTGTTTGAAAGAGTATTTGGGAATGTTTTGAATGATATGAGGGTGAAATAACGCTAAGTATAGATATTTTCACGCATGGGATCACTTAGGACCAAAACCCAAAAGCCTTGGACCAGACAAGAAAAATAGGTCAAAATTTACACTGAGGCGCGCCCCTGGCGCAATGCAATTTCCAAATTTTGCTACGGTTGCTCTTAAATTGGGGTTAGACTCATATCCTACTCAATTGACCCCCTGAACAAGAATATGAAGTCGGATTTTTGATATCGTGCACAAATTAGATATATGAAAATTATGATTTCGAGCACTTCCAAAGCACATTTTTGGGCACTTTTTGGGGTCGTTTTATTAGTGAATCAGGGATAAGGAGTGTTGTAGATCCTTTTCCACCTTGCTTTTGGCCAATTTGGAACTTGTGACCTCCACTCCTTTTTTGAGTGTATCCCTGACCATCAATCCGAGCCCAATAGGACTCCCGTGCTCTCTCTCTTAGCTTCTCCTCCTCAATTTGCTTGTCGTAGGTCATCAATCGGGAGGTGTCCATCTCCTTCACTAGCATGGATGTCTTGCACACCTTTGACACCAAGTTCGATACGCCGGAGATGAATTTGCTCATATGGGCTCTTGGATTCACTACCATGAATGGGGCATATTTGGAGAGCTTGGTGAATTTGAGAGAATAATCTGTCATGCTCTTATGCCCTTGCTTGAGGTTGAGGTATAATTGCACCTTGGATTTCCTCAACTCTATTGGAAAGAAGTAGTCTAAGAAAGCACTCTTGAACTCTTCCCACTCAATAGGACCTACTCCTTGGCCCCTCTCCTCCACCCATTGCTCATACCATATCTTAGCCACTCCTTTTAGTTGGTAGGCCATCAACTTGACTTTTTCCTACAAGGGAACTGTTATTACAAGGACAATCTGGTAAGCCTCATCAATGAAGTCGAGGGGATCCTTCTCCACATTAGAATTAGGAACTCTGGGGGACTCATCCTCATGAAATTTCTAACTCATGTAGCCGGAGTAGGAGCTTAGGAAGAATAACAATCTACCAATTGGCTTGGTTATCCAAAGCTTGAGCTATCATAGTGAAGGCGACTCTAAAATCCGCATGGATACCCCATTGTCTTGCTGTCATAGAGGAGTTTGTTACTTAGGAGTGTTCCTTTGTGTAGATCTCTTCTTGGTGGCATGATCTCGAAATAGCAAAGAGATCATCATTAGTTATAAGAGAACCTTAGACAACTCTAAAAGCACGACATGAATACGAAAGATGACAAGACTTTCCTAAACATCTCATAGCCGCTCATTCAAGATTGTGATATGCTTCACAACCTTGAATGGGACTCGACTCAACATGGTATATTTGGACATTCGAGGAATATTTTAAAACCTTGTGCTTTGATACCAAGTTTGTAATGACCCAACCTAAGGCCTAGTCCTCACACGATGAATGACACACTCGTGGGCACCTCATCCAAGCCATATTACACATCAAACATTCATAGGCATGAAAACTCATAAAATGCAAAAAAATATCAGGATAGGGTCTAGGGGACATCATTTGACAATGAAGCAATATTAAAAAGTATACATATTGTCCAAAAACATACTGACTAGAGTATGGATGAACAGAACTGATACGACCAATTTCTATAAAATGGAAAAGAATCTAAACATTAACCATATAGAAAGTAAAAGCCTCTAAAGGCCAACATATGTATCAAGTCCAAAAGATACATCACAAGAAAGGAAAATGGTAGAGTCCTGAACTAAGGACTCACCATAAATAAACTAGTCTTATATGTTGGAGAACTAGCCATGAGCTGAGGGAGGAGCATCTGTCTGTACATGGTTAACTCATGCATGCAAAATCTATGTGAGTACTTTTAGAATGTACTAAGTATGTGAGATGCAATGCAAAGATAAAATTGTAGTGTCATCATTAATAAGTAAAGACTTACATGCATAGGAAGGCAAAAGTTTCATTAACACGAGCTTAAGCATGCACAAGGAAGAACATTCAGTTTGAGCAAGAGCAATATACAAACTAAACACATGTGATAGAACAAAGGCATGGATCATATACATTGTGGAAATGGACCAGAACCGACATATAAGACCATGTGAGCTACTACATAGAGTCTAAATAACCTCTTATATTGGCACGGGGAGACAACATCCGGGCGAAACTCTACCACTACACATGCATAATTATATAACATATTTGTCCTATGTGGATCCACTAGCCTAGCTTACATGGGCTTATATGGTGGTACATATTTGATGGGTAAAGGGTTGCTTCTAGGGTTCCTTACCAAGCCCCACCACAATGCCTCATTCGGTGCTAAGTCATCCCACAAAATCTTTTAAAAGTATAAGCTTAGTCGAATCATGACACTTTGAATCATAAGTAGTAATCTCAAGAGTAGCTTGAACTTAAGGTACCACCAAGTGAGTAATGATCTTTCATCTTAGGGACCATCATAAACATCTTTTATGGAAATGTCAATATGTTTATATCTTTGATAAATCTTTACTTAAAAATCATTCTTTTATGACCTAATCGTAGTCATATATCATTAAAGACATGACTTGAAACTTAGTGGGCTAATTCATATGTTGAAACATTCATAACTCATGAGGTTCATGCATAATCATAGAAAACATGCTTATTCAAAACATGCAAAATAGGCCACACTTCATCATTCAATCTCATATTATTGGGGTCATCACCATCAACTTAAAACACTTATAAATAGTATAACATCATATAATATCATTGAAAACATGTAACAACATTAATCATCATGAAATTATCATAAGTATGCATGGTAATATTTGAGTAACATAAAGAAAAGGTTAAAAAATATAGTGCAGGCCTTTGTGAGTGAAAGAAGACCCACAAATCAACTCACATACCATTGATAAGCCTACGAATATTTGATGCAATCGCTCAAGAATTGATAGACTTAAATTTTACTAAAATAGTTTCATTAGCTCCCTGTAACGATCCTTAAAAGTGCCCAAAAATATACTTTGGAAGTACCCAAAATCGTGATTTCCATATATCTCAAAATTCATTTCTTATTTCAAAAATCTGAATTTCTATTCTTGTTTAAGGGGTTAAATTGAATGGAAAATGAGTCTAACCCAAATTTTAGAGCAACTGTATCAAAATCCAAGAATTGCAAAAAATGCTATTTAGTAGATCAACTTTGAAGGGGCATATCTCTTAGCAAACAAAGAACTGATGTCCCATGATCTACGAAATAAAAGCTCTTTGAATTAGCTTTCCAATGAACTTGGTTTCACCTCATTTTGAGTTCGGATGAAGGAGTTATGCCCATTTTCGTGGAACTTGTTTGTGTAGAAAATGCAATTCCAGTGAGCAGTCCGTTTTGGTCCTATTTTCTCTTGATTTCGGTCCATGACTTTTAAGTCTTGGGCCTAAGGGTTTCCATACTTGAAAATACATATACTTAGCTTTATCTCACCCTCATATCATCCTTAACATTCCCCAATATCCTTTCAAACACTTAGACTCATATTTCACCCTAAATTCACGTCCCAAACTCATACCAATCTAAAGGATTTCATCAAGGATCTCATTCAGGCTTCAAGTCTCCATTTTAAATCTTCTTGAAGGGTTTTCCAAAGTCAAGGTATGTAGTTTTGAACCATTGGTTCCTTTCACCCATGGTGCCTAAACCTTCTTTTTACTAATATTGCAGGATTTAAAGTTGATTTTATATGTGGGTCTTGTATATTGAGAAATTTACTGCACAGTGATTTTAGTTAATGAAAGTATGGTTATTTTAGCATGTTTTGTGCTCTAAATCTTGGATCTAAAGTTGGATTTAATGAGGGCTTTTGATGTGTATGTGTTGAAGGTGTTGCAAGGTGTTGATTGATGGTTTTACAATGGATTTTATTGCATCATTTCATCTCTAAATTGCATGGTCTTTTACCCCCATTACACCCCCCAAGTGTTTGATAAAATGTCCAGCTAGGGTTTCTTGAGGAATTGAAGGTCCGATGCATGTCATATAAGTTAAATAGTACTAGGATGTATATATTATGATGAAATGATGATGGATTGATAATGAAACAATGGTGTGTATATGATATAAAATGATGAGAGAAAATTTAGGTATATCATGACTTTATGATGATGAAAGTATGTTGTACATGTGCTGAATTCATGAAAAGTATCTATGAACTTGCAAGTTGATTGCCTTGTTGAGGGGGTACCAAGCGTCAATCACCTTACTAAGAGGGTTCCAAGTCTCAATCACCTTGACAAGAGGGTGCCAAGCCTCGGTTACCTTGTTGAGGGGGTACTAAGCCTCAATCACCTTGTTGAGAGGGTGCCAAGTCTCAATCACCTTGCTGAGGGTGTACCAAGCCTCAATCACCTTGTTGATAGGGTGCCAAGTCTCAATCACCTTGTTGATAGGGTGCCAAGTCTCAATCACCTTAATGAGGGGGTGCTAATCCTCGGATGCCTTGTTGAGGGGCATCAAGCCTCCATCACCATTCAAGAAATGATGTACCTTGGAGTTGGGAAGTTGTTCAGTTGGTCTATGATGATGGTCTATTCCTATGTATGCTCAAATTCTATATAAGTATATGATTCACTAACATATTTTATTTCAAGTGTCATTCATACATGTCATATTGATAGTATGCTCTCCATTGTTTATGTTTATGCATTTTGCCAATGATGTCTATCTCTTGTTGTATTGCACCCCATATACTTAGTACATTCAAATGTACTAACGTATATTCTAGGCCTACATGATGTTACCATTTAGGAATCAAAGCTCCATTTGGTCATCCTTCTCCTTTATGTGGCTAGTGATATCCATTCAAGATAGTTGGTGAGTCCTCATGTTCGAGGGCAATATTTATGTTCTTATCCTATGTATTTAAGACTATTTTTCCTTTTTGATATACTTGACTATGAGGGTGAGCCCGGTTGCTTGTCTTGGCCCCCGCTAAGTTCTATGTTAGAGGTGTTGTTGGACAATGATGTATTATGCATGAGCTTTGACTCACTTATGATATCCAAGCTATTTAAATATATCTCTCTCCCTTAGTCCTAATTTTCCCTTCTTTATGTTTCTTATGTCATTTTATTTTTCTTCCACAACCAAGGATGTGCAATGATATGCTAGGAGGCTTGTTTGGGGTCCCTTCGAGTTTCCTATTCATTGGTAACGTCTAGGCCCTAGGCTTGAGTCGTGACAAAGATGGTATCAGAGCACTAGGTTGATAGATCCTCGGATGTCCAACACATTGTGTTGTGCACCACAACTATGAGTAGGAGGCTATGAGATATTTTAGGAAATGTTTCCCCTCTTCATGGGCTATGTCATTCTTTACAAGTGAAATAAGGCTTTCCCCTCTCAAGAATGTTCTTTGCTCTTTTAGTTGATCATGCCACTTCAAGGAGGAAGGCGAACGAAGGTAATTAGAAGGTTTTGATTTTGATGGATCCTAGTTTCACTATCTCTTTTCTATTCTTTTGGATGCTAGTGGGGCTTTTTGTGTGCCCAAGATGTGGTGTAGATCTTTGGTGTCTATCCTTTTGTTAGATATATTGTTGCTAGCAATTTCATAGGTGTTGATTCGGGTTTGTATTACATTAGGTCTTAGTTTATGGCTTGTTGGATTTGATGTGGTTGATTTTGATGTTGTACTTAGGATTGAGTAGTTGCATGCATGTTGTGTCTCCATGGATGGTGGGGCTCGTAAAGCTAGTTTTCGATTCCCTAATGAACCCGTCTTTGAGCGGGAAGTTGTCAAGTGGTAGCAAAAGAGGTGGGTCCATTCTTGTCTCAAGGTTCAAATGATCTCTAAGGGTTGCCTTTGTTCTCATTGCATAGGAGTCTTATTTTGTGATGTTGGTTGGAATTAGCTTGATGTGTCGGAGGTCTTGGGGTAGTTTGGGCTACTTGCATCCCGTAAGGTTGTAATATGCTGGTTAGGGATGGTTGATCTATTTGGTCAATTACAATGGGTTAGTCGCTTCACTAAGGTTGATCTTTGGTTTGAGATTGGTCCCCAAGTGAGCATTATTGGTAGTTGTGGAGTTGTTTGGTTGGTCTATGCATTGGCTATGTTTATGGGTCCCTAGAATGGGGTCTTAAAACCTTATCTTGATAGGTTTGTGGTGGTCTCTAGTACTGAGGGATTGATTTGTTTAGAGCTTGTGAATTATTTGGGGGTACTGTTGCAAGTCTTGGATGATGAGGGGATTGGTTGCTAAATATGATAGGTGTGAGTTGAGGATAACCAGAAGGTTGGTAGAACTCCTTAGGGATTATGGTATGAGTATGCATTGTTTTTTTCCAGTAAGGCTAGTGTTGTGGTTGGTGCTCTAGGTAGCCTAGTGTGTGTGGATAATGGTGGTAAAGAGATGCCTAGTAGAGTCCATCAGTTGGCTAGACAGGGAGTTGGGTTGAAGGAAGTTGACAATAGTAGTATAGTGTTCTTGATGGTTCCAAATCTTTTTAGGTTAAGAGGACTAGATTAGGCAAGGCCTTGATTTCCGCCTTATTAGAGTTGGAAGTTTTTGGTGAGAGAATGATAGAGTGGAGGTTATTTCCCAAGGGGAAGATGGCGGTTATGGTACCATGTGGATTAGGTGTATTTAAGATTGACAATTGAGTTGAGGATTATGAGTCCTTATAGAGTGTAGAGGGAAGTTAGTAAGGTTGCATAAGTTTGGGAAATTGCCTATGGTAGGGGTACGATTTATCCAGTTTGTCATGCTTCTAGGTGGAGGGGATGTGTTGGTGACCCTAGAGCTATAGAACTCTTTGAAGTTGTGGTGAGGTGGAGGATAAGTTGTCTTAGAAGGAGCATCCGGTGGAGGTGTTTGATGGATGAGTGGAAAAATTGATTGATAATGACGTAGTGTTCGTCAAGGTCCTTTGGAAGAGTTGTCGATTCATATGTGATTCTCGGAGAGCCATTATGGACATGGAGAAGTGATATCCAAACCTCTTCCACTTTATTCAAGCTTGTGATGACATGTCAATTACTTTCTGTGATTCTAAGTCCTATATTTCATCCCCTATGTCATTCATGTTTAAGTTGGCAAGTTTATGATGATTTTACATTTATGTTAAGATCTTGAAAATGGTGTTTTTAATGTAATGTTGCATTCTTGTTGAGGTTGATTTTTTGATGATCACTCGTGCCTTGTACGTCCCTTAAACATTCAGGGACGAATGTTCCCAAGGGGGAGATATTGTAAAGACACCAAAAAGTGCCCTATAATGCACCTCGAAAGTACCCAGAATCGTGATTTTCATATATCTAAAAATCCATCCATTATTTCAGAAATTCGACTTCATATTCTTGTTCAAGGGGTCAAATTGAGTGGGAAATAGGTCTAACCTGAATTTTAGAGCAACCATATCAAAATTCGAAAACCGCAAAAAATACTATTTAGGAGGGTCAATTTTGAAGGGGCATATCTCTTAACACACAAACAATTGAGTAGCTCAGAACCTACCAAATTAAAGATCTTTGAATTATCTTTCCAATGCACTTGGTTTAACCTCATTTCAAGTTCGGATGAAGGAGTTATGCCCATTTTCGTGTAACTCATTTGTGCAGAAAATGCAATTCCAGTGAGCAGTCCATTTTGGTCCTATTTTCTCTTGACTTCGGTCCAAGACTTTTAAGTCTTTGTCCTAAGGGTTCCCACACTTGAAAATACATATACTTAGCCATATTTCACCCTCATATCATCCTTAACATTCCCCAATATTCTCTCAAACACTTAGAATCATATTTCACCCTAAATTCTAATCCCAAACTCAAGACCAATCTTAAGGATTTCATCAAGGATCTCATTCAAGCTTCAAGTCTCCATTTTCAATCTTCTTCAAGGGTTCTCCAAAGTCAAGGTATATGATGTTGAACTGTTGGGTTCTTTCACCTATGGTGCCTAAGCCTCCTTTTTACTAATATTGCATGATTTAAAGTTGATTTTACAGGTAGAGTCTTGTATATTGAGAAATTTACTGCACAACAATTTTAGTTCATGAAAGTATGGCTGTTTTAGCATGTTTTGAGCTCTAAATCTTGGATCTAATATTGGATTTGATGAGGGGTTTTGATGTGTATGTCTTGAGGGCGTTGCAAAGTGTCGATTGATGGATTTACTATGGATTTTATTGCATAATTTCATCTCTAAATTGCATGGTCTTTTACCCCCATTACACCCCTAAGTATTTGATAAAATGTCCAGCTAGGGTTTCTTGAGGAATTGAAGGTCCGATGCATGTCATATGAGTTGAATAGTGCTAGGATAATTTTATTATTGTTAATTGATGATGGAATGATTATGAAACAATGGTGTGCATATGATGTAAAATGATGAGAGGAAATTTAGGTATATGATGACTTTATGATGATGAAAGTATGTTGTAGATGTGTTGAATTCATGAAAAGTGTCTATGAAGTCGCAAGTTAATTGCCTAGTTTTGGGAGTACCAAGCCTCTATCACCTTGTTGTGAGGGTGCCAAGTCTCAATCACCTTGACGAGGGGGTGCCAAGTCTCGGTTGCCTTGTTGAGGGGGTACCAAGCCTCTATCACCTTGTTGAGAGGGTGCCAAGTCTCAATCACCTTGTTGAGGGGGTACCAAGCCTCAATCACCTTGTTGAGAGGGTACCAAGTCTCAATCACCTTGTTGAGATGGTGCCAAGTTTCAATCACCTTGATGAGGGGGTGCCAAGCCTCGGATGCCTTGTTGAGGGGTATCAAGCCTCAATAACTTTTCAAGGAATTATGTACCTTGGAGTTGGGAGGTAGTTGACTTGGTCTATGATGATGGTCTATTCCTATGTATGCTCTAATTCTTTATAAGTATATGATTCACTAATATGTTTTACTTCAAGTATCATTCATACATGTCATATTGATAGTATGCTATCGATTGTCTATGTTTATGCATTTTGCCTATGATGTCTATCTCTTGTTATATTGTATCCCACATACTTAGTACATTCAAACGTACTAATGCATATTCTACGTCTACATGATGTTACCATGTAGGAATCGGAGCTCCATTTTGGTCATCCTCCTTCTCCACATGGCTAGTGATATCCATTCAAGCTAGTTGGTGAGTCCTCATATTCGAGGGAAATATCTATGTTTCTATGCTATGTATTTAAGACTGTTTTTCCTTTTTGATATACTTGACTATGAGTGTGAGCCCAGTTGCTTGTCTTGGCCCCCGCTAAGTTCTATGTTAGAGGTGTTGTTGGACAAAGTATGTATTATGCTTGAGCTTTGACTCATTTATGATATCTAAGCTATTTAAATATATCTCTCTCCCTTAATCCCAATTTCCCCTTACTTATGTTTCTTATGTCATTTTATTTTTCTTTCGCAACCAAGGATGTGTGATGATATGCTAAGAGGCTTGTTTGGGGCTCCTTCGGGTTCTCCATTAGCCGGTCATGTCTAGGCCCTAGGCTTGGATCATGACACTCCCGAGGTATTATAAAATGACATTGTGATATGTTTCGAGTGGAGTATTTGAAAGAAATAGATTAAATAGTAAATTGTGTCTCATTAAAACCGCATGTTCCTTTTTTTTTTGACAAAAGTATTTCTTTTGTTTTTCTTCACCTTTTGTATTCAAAGAACAGATTAAAAAAATAATTCAACCTCAGATCTATTTAAATATAGCGGATAATAGCAGTATGAAGAAGGAACTTGCTGTTATGGAAGAATCCCTCTTGAAACCCTAGCCTGCTTAGGTTGCTGTTGTCTTCTAGAGAGAATATTTGTGATGTGCTATCAAAATACAATACGTTTGATGCTTAACACTTGGAACTTTGTGTGTTCTCAAAGCATGTTAGTGGGTTTGATGTGTTTTTATATTTGTTTTTCAGGATTATAGGATTTGGCATGAATTTTGGGCTAAGTGTACAGTTGCTAGAGTTTTTACTATTCTATCACACTCTTAACGGGCCGTGGAAGTTTCCACAAACCGCAGAGTGGGGTTCATAGAAAGATCTAGTGAATGCGTGATTTTATGAAGTTGAATCTATGAACTATGAGATCAGCTGTAGAATGAAGTATGAGTCATAGATGAGGTCCTGTACATTGAGGATCAGAAGTTGAAATTTCTAAAAAGTCATCAGATGAAATCCTATGCAGGCCATAAGTCTGAATATGGCCCATAGACATGTCTCGTAGAAGCTAAATCCAAAATTGAAGAATGAAGTTCATGAAGCCTTGGTACGGGCCATAAAACTTAGTATGGCCCGTAGACTTACTTGTACTGCCTACAGAATCTAGTTTTCCTATTTTATTTTAGATTTGTATTTTAAGTACTATAAATAGATTTTTGTAGGTTATTTTTAGGAGAGAGCATACGATAGGAGAGAAGAACAACTAGAAACATTGAGGGAAGCACTTGGGACACTACTTTGTTATTTTAATTCTTACTTCGTGATTTCCATTGATGAGCTTGGATTTCTTATTCTTAATTTTATCTTTTTAAGTGCTCAATTATATTATTCTATACCATGATTCCTGCATCTACAATGAATATGCATAGCTAAATACACAACTAGGGTTGTGGGAACCATGAAGAACTAACAAGATAAAATTGAATAATTCATAATTCTTGGTAAGTGTCCATGCATGTATTAATTAACTCTTTTTATTTTGATTTCTTTTTAACAGTGGCCAATGTTAGAACTCACCTAGTTGTTATTGGCTGGATCAAGGTAGTAATAAATAGAAAAAAGATTAATTAACAGGATTTGATCGATGTTTTCTCGTCTAATCAACCAAACTGGATCGGGGGAAGGTTGTACTTGAAAAATAGGTAAGGGTTAGTAATGTCACACTGCAAGGATAGATCAAATCACATAGTAAAATTTACCTCTTGCGAAAATCATAGGGTTTGGTAAACTTAACTTATCGTTCTGCATGCAACACACTAGAAAAGACTTCAATTATCTGATAATACTAAGTTAGGGAATCATGGAGAATACAATACTCTAGTTATTGTTCTTACTGGTTTCACAACACTTCCTTTAGTTTAGGATTACTTTCTGCAATTTACAAAACCCCCTTTTTGTGGGAGATAAGTAGGTTAATTTATTTGAACTACTTGAAAATTACTCTGAGTTTATCATATTCCATGTGGGATCGATCCTAACCTCGGTTAGGTTATATATTCTTACAATGACCGCTTTAACCTTCAAGAAGGAGGTTTAGCTTGGGCGACATCAAGATTTTGGTGCCATTGCTGGGGAATACGGCTAGACTTGTTTAATTTGAGTTATTCAGGAATTAATCATTATTTCCCTCATTTTATATTTTTTTGGTTGTTTTTGTTTCAGCGTGCAGATGTAGTGTCTCCACAACACTCGAAGTTGATGCTTTCCCTTGACTCTAATTCACCCTGAGGTTCAAAGGATGCTGAGAAGAATGGCCCAAGTCAACACAAACAATGCTGCAAATATTGCAGTGAATGCAGACTGAACTTGAACCAGAACCAGAACTAGAACAATAATAACCCACCTTCTCTTGAGGATATTAAACCACCAACGCAGGATCTCCATGCCGTTGCTCATATATGGAATCAATATCGGCTTGAACCTATGTCGATGGATGTCACTAGAGCTATTTTGTTACCAATAGTATCGGATGACACAAATTTTCTTGTTTTGATTGGGTTACTTCAAATGTTGCAAATCCGCAGGTTGTTCATGACATACCATCAGAGGATCTACATAACCATCTACACAATGTTGTCTTCATTTTCAAAAGTATATGTGAGCCAAAATATTTCTATGGATGCCATTGAGCTCTATGTCTTCCCATTGTCTCTAACAAGTGATGCAACACTATGGTTATCTAAGCTCCCATAGAGTTTTTTCACCAGCTGGGCTGAGCTGCAGAAGGACTTTTTTTAAGAGGTTCTTCTCGAGGTCAAAGAAGTTGAAGTTAAAAGACCAAATCAATAACTTTGAGCAACTTCTTGGAGAATCAATCAGTACCATGTGGGAGAGGTTCACAAAGTGTTTGAGGCGTATCCCTGACCATAAGATCGTGGATGAGCCTTAGAGGAGATCTCTTATCGAGCCTTGGATGAGAATAGCCAAGCTATTGCTGACACCAACATGGGAGACTCATTTCTAGATCATCTATTTTTGATGATTGCTAAGAGGTTAGAAAAGGTAGTCAAGATAAATCGTGCATGGGGGATGAGAGATAAGTCGACAACAATAAGGATATGATGCAGAAGCTTGTTCGGATTAGTACTAATGTGGAGTTTTTGGTGAAGTAGAACCACGAGCATGTTAATATAGTAGCTCATCAGCCTTCACGAGCACCCATGTACAAGGATCCTTACTATGAGAAAGATACTTGCTTCATCACTGATCAGATGGATATTTTCCATACCAACACCCAAGGGTCCAATTAGGACTATTGGCGCCAAGGTCAAGGAAACCAAGGTCAGAACTATAACAGAGATGACACATTTAGAGACAAAAATAATGGAGGTTACTACAACAGAAACATGGGTCAAGAAAGAGATGTTGATTAGGGATGTAGATATGGTTATAAGAATGGTCCATATGTGTCACCATATAATCGAGATTCGGGTGCTAATAGCTCTATAGTAGAGGAGATGTTTGGTTGTCGATGGAAGAAGGCTGACACATAGGATGAGCCCTTGAAGGGTATAAAGTCTTGCATCTCTAGTATTAATTAGATAATTGAGTCTCATTATGTTGTTATCAAGCAGCTGGAGCAACAGTTCAGTCAAATGTCAACTCGATTGAACAAGTGACAAAAAGGTACATTGCCTAGAAACATAGTTCAAATCCAAAGAATGAGGTGCACTGTATGGCAGTGACTACCCATGGTGGCAAACATACCATTGACCCTTCGATGCTGATTGATGATGATGATGTTCGTGAGGTGATAGTTAAGAGCAAAGGTGTAGATACAAGAGATGATCATGCTCAGGATGGGGTGAATGATGCTACAGTGACACTATAAAAGTTGAAACCGATTCCTAGACCTCCACCTCCTTTCCCACATAGAATCAAAAAGAAGAAGAAGGAAGGTAAATTCTAACACTTCAGCTCCTTGATGAAACAACTGTCTATCAACATTCCTCTCATTGAAGCTTTGGAGAAGATGCCTAGGTATTGAAAGTTCATGAAGGACTTGGTTAAGAGAAGCGGACTATGAGCCAAGAGCTCACTCAAGAGCTTCAGCATTGCAGTGCGATTGCTATAAGGTCCTTGGTGCAGAAATGAGAAGATCCATAGCATTTTCCATACCCTGCACTATTAGAGATATTGAGTTTGCAAGGAATTATGTGATCTAGGTGCCAACATAAATCTGATACTCTTTGTAGTGTTCAAGAAGCTAGGATTGGGAGCCCCTACATTTATGAGCATGTGATTGTTGACGGATGACTGAATGATAAAGAAGCCTATGGGGATACTTTATGATGTCCTTGTCAAAGTAGAGAAATTCATATCCCTCAAAGACTTTATTATCCTTGATTGCGAAGTTGCATTCAAAGCCACTGGGTGAGCACTACAGGATATAGAATCCGGCCAACTCAAGTTTTGATTGAATGATGAAGAAGTCGTCTTCACATCTGTCAATCAGTAAAGAGGCCAAATGACTTGAAGATAGTGGAAGAATGGATGCTTGGTGAACTCTGACTACCCAAGTTGTCTAAGTTGTGCCATGATAATAAATCAGGCACTGCTTGGGAGGCAATCCAAGGTAGCAACTGGTGCTTAGGCACCTTAGTATGTTTTCTAAACTTTGTGCTTTATTATTATATTTTGTGTATTGAGGACAATGCAATGCTTTTTGATGGGGTGTTGGTAGTTACAAGCCTCTGTGAAGTCTGAGTAGCTATGGCTTATAACTATCCCAAATTTTGAATCCAAGGGGTTTTGTTTCCCATGTTCTTTTTCTCCAAGGATATTTACTTTTTGTTGAACCAACATGTTTATGATGTATAGGTAGTATTAGTACCATGTAGTACTGAAGTCTATAACATATGTTAATTTTTTGTGAAAATTGATACCCACCAGAAATTAATTTTGTTAGTTAGTCTTGATAGAAACCATGCATGCTTGATTGTTCGACAGTGCTTAATCTGATAAGTGAGTTCTAGTTGTGGTGAAAAGCATGAATTGAGAGTCTATGATAATAGTGTAATCAATGCAATGTGTTTATGAGATTTCTTTGCTAAATTCTTATACTGTGTTTAAGTTCAGAACTTGTCCAGTTACTCTGACTGAGACTGTAGGGTAGTTGGTTAGGAAAGGATCTTTGACCATTGTTCATATTAATCCACTTAGCCTAAATGACCAACCAAATGGGTAATGCATCCCTTGATCCCAATCTTTGAGCCTTGCATGTGCCCTTTTCTTTGTAAAAACCTAAGTACCCAACCTTGTCAAATGTAAAATCCTGAATTTGGCCCTAGATCATCCTTGAATATTGTGCACCTTGACTAAGACAAAGAGCTTAAGTTGAACGTGGCTACCAAATGTGGCCTTGGTTTATAGGTTAGACATTGTGCACCTCGACTTAAGCCAAAATCCTAAGTTGAGGGTGGCTGGTGTAAGGATAATCACATAAATTAGGGTGGAAGCTAGTGATATAGTGAAAAAGGGATAAAAATTGTACTATGGGTGCAAGAAAAATGCATAGATGCCTAAACATTGAGCTAAAAAGAAAAATGACATGAAAATAAAAGGCAAAGAGATAAAAGTGAGAGTAAGGCATCCAAAAAAGCTTGAAATTAGAGAAAGGGAGGATAAGTTGAAAAATGATAGTGTTGGTAGGGAAAAAGTGTATAATAACGCTGTGTCAAGGAGTTCCATTAATCACTTTGTTCCAAAAATATAATACCAAAGCCCTATGAGCCTACATTACAAGCTAAAAAAGTCCTATAGTGACCCTAATCCAAGTATTTGAAGGTCATAATCACGAGTATAGGGGCAAACATATGGTATTGAGCACTATATTTGAATATCTATTGTGAGACTGAGTGATTTTGTTTAGTCCAAGCATTGAATTTGAAAATATTATTAAGAGTGGGATATGAGACTTTTTTTGTGAGGGTACTTGCTTTGTACTGTTGATCTTGGATCAATTTGGTAATTGGTTCTTATCTATGATTACTTTGCTTGTCATGGTTGCACTGTCATATGTATTGATCTGCATTAGTTTTCTTGATAGCTATCTGGTATGCATTTATGAGTGGGGTAGGTATTTATGCTTGAGTTAGAGGTGATATGTGCCATTAGATTGAGGTCTTTATGTTATTGTTCTGCTTATGTAGATTGAGTCCGTCACAAGGACAAGCAATAATTTTAAGTTGAGGGTATTGATGTGCTGTTAAAATACAATACTTTTGATTCTTAAAACTTGGAATTTTATGTATTCTCAAAGCGATGTTAGTGTGTTTGATGTGTTTTTATGTTTGTTTTTTAGGATTACTGGATTTGGCATGAATTTTGGGCTAAGTGTGCAATTGCTAATGTTTTTGATGTTCTAGGACACTTTTTACAAGTTGTGGAAGTTTCCATGAGCCTTAAAGTGGGGTTCGTAGCAAGATCCATTGAAGGGGAAATTTTTTGAAGTTGAATCTACAAACTATCAGACGAGCCGTAAAATGAAGTATGAGTCATGCATGAGGTCCCGTACCTTGAGGATCAGAAGTTGGGATTTTTTTGAAAACTCATCAAACAAAGCGCTATACGAGTCGTAAGTCTGAATACGGCCTGTTGACAGGTCTTGCAGAAGCTAAACCCAAAATTGAAGAATGAGGTCTATGAAGCACTATATGGGCCGTAAAACTCAGTACGACCCGTAGACTTGCTGGTATTGCCTGTCGAATCTAATTTTCCTATTTTATTTTAGATTTGTATTTTAAGTACTATAAATAGCTTTTAAGCTATTTTTAGGAGAAAACGTGTGAGAGGAGATAAGAACAACTAGAAATGTTGAGAGAAACACTTGGAACACTACTTTGTGATTTCCATTGAAGAGCTTGGATTTCTTGTTCTTAATTTTATCCTTGTAAGTGCTCAATTATATTATTCTATACCTTGACTCTTGCATCTACATATATATGCATAGCTAAATCCACAACTAGGGTTGTTGAAACCATGAAGAACTAACAAGAAAAAATCTGAATAATTTTTAATTCTTGGAAAGTGTGCATACATGTATTAATTAACTCTCTTCATTTTTTTGCTCTTTAATGGTGGCTAATGTTAGAACTCGCCTAGTTGCTACTGACTAGATCAAGGTAGTAATGAGTGTAAAAAGAGATTAATTAACAGAATTTGATTGATGTCTTCTTGTGTAATCAACTAAATTGGATCAAGAGGAGGTTGTACTGGAACAATAGGTAAGGGTTAGTAATGTCACACTGCGGGGATGGATCAAATAACACAGTGAGATTTACCTCTCACCTAGATTAAGGAGTTTGGTAAACTTAACTTACCATTTTGCATGCAACAAACTAGAAAAGAATGCGATTATCTGGTAATACCAAGTTAGAGAATCATGGGGAACATAATACCCTAGTTACTGTTCTTACTAGTTTCAATATTTGCTTTTAGTTTAAAATTACTTTCTACAATTTACAAACTCCCCCTTTTTGGGAGATAAGTAGGTTAATTTACTCGAATTGCTTGAAAATTACTTTGAGTCTACCATATTCCCTTTGGGATCGTACCCTAACCTTGGTTAGGTTATATATCTTGACAACGACCGTTTTAACCTTCAAAAAAGAGGTGTAGCTTGGGCGATATCAATTTGCCTTAGATATTTTTAGGAGTATGGGAGAATGAAAGGAGTGGTGGAATCCTTAGGGTTTATGGTTTGATTTAGTGCCCTGGGAGTCCCAAAAATGACATAACTTAGGCTTAGGATTGATAGAGAGGACAAAGTTTCCCTTCATTAAAACTGTTGGACATAAACTACTAGACCCCAATCATGGGCCATAGATGGAACCATGAGCCATGGTTCTCATCATCCGGTTCTACTTTGCTAATACCTAAACCATGAAACCCCTAGTCACGGGCTGTGCTTCAATCCACGGGTCATGGATGGCTTCGTGGAGTCTTTCTATACTTAACTGAAATTCACATTTCTGGACACCCATCTATAAAGGCTTTCTATGGCTAGAACTTACACCTACGACCCTTTCTACGAGTTGTGAAAAGTTCTATGAGCTGTTAATGGCTTCATGAACCACTTTACACTTAAATATTTTTCTAACTTCCTAAGGTTCCCATCCACGAACGCTCTCTTTGGCTTGTGGTCTAAATCATGGGCCGTGAACTGGGCTTCGTGGGCTGACCCTTGAGCATTTTTAGTCCAACTTTTCTACACTTAATAGGCTCCTAGTTTGAGGGTCGTTCATGGCTCCTAGTGAGTAGTCTTGGTTTGATACAAAGTATATCATTCTCTCTTTTTTAAAAGAATTTGTCCTTAAAATTAATGAATCATCATCATCAAGGGTTGGAAATAGGGATAAGTCACACACATTGAACATGTTGTGAACTTGATAGTCTGAAGGAAGATCTATCTTGTAAGTAATGTCATTGAGCCTCTCAAGCATTTGAAATGGACCATCTCCTCTTGGAATAAACTTTTTTTCCTTTGGTTAGGAAACCTATACTTGGAAAAGTGCACCCATACCCATTCACCCAGTTCAAGAACAATTCTCTTACGACCCTTGTTCACCCTTCTTGCCATTTTTTTTATTTTTCTTTTCAAGGTGAGGCAAAAATTTCTCATGGAGTTTCTTCATATCTTTTGCCTTTTTGTTTCCATCTAAGCTTAAAACAACATCTTGAGAAATAGGGGTTAGATCCAAAGGGTAGGGGGATTAAAACCATACACGACTTCAAATGAAGTCATGCCAATAGTCATATGAATAACACAATTGTAAGCAAATTCAAATAGTGGCAAATGTTCCTCCCATAAGGCCAACTTCCCATGTACAATGGCATAAACATAGAACCCAAGGTCCTATTCACAACTTCAGTTTGGCCATCGGTTTGTGGGTGATAAAAAGTTGAGAACAATAATTTGGTACTGAGTCTACCCCACAATTCCTTGCAAAAGTGTCTATGGAACTTTGGATCCCTATCACTAATAATTGTTTGAGGAATTTCATGTAATTTTACAATATTTTCAATAAACAAAGATGCAACATAAGGTGTATTATCATGCTTATGACATAGAATAAAATGAGCCATCTTTGAAAATCCATCAAAAACTACAAAGATGCTATATCAACCTCTCTTGGTCCTCGGCAAACCCAAAACAAAATCCATAGAAATATCAAGCCAGGGTCATTGAGAGATGGGAAGTCGAGTGTACATGTCAAAAGTCGAACCTAGGGCCTAGCCGTGAAATGAAAAATATGACACCCGAAGGTATCCCATCCAAGCCTCGTGTTCATATCATAAACATTCATAAGATAACATAAATATAACATAATAGAATTAGCAAGTGAAACGTATCATACTAGTAATATCATAGTTTTTTGAAAAGGAAATTACATCAAACTTTAATGTCCAAAACATGCCTCTACATTATAAGTGATATCATCCAAGTTACACCTCCTTTTTGAGGATAAAATGGTCGTTGTCAAGAAATTGAACCTCACCAAAGTTAGGGTCAAACCCAAGGAAATACGTAGACTTAGAAGAATTCAGTTCATGTAATTTGAGTGATTAACCAACTTACTCCCACAGAAGGGGGAGGGTTTGCAATAATTAGTAAAAAAAAGTAAATCTAACTAAAACAAGAGTTAAATCAATATGGAGAGAAACTAGGGTTTTGTATTTCCCTTGATTTCCTAACTTAGTATCTTCAGATAACCTAATTCTTTTCTAGTGTGTGGCATGCAGGATGGGAAGTTAGGTTCACCAAACCCTTTGGTCTAGGTGAGAGGCGATCTTTACTATGTGACATGACCCATCCTCCTATTTTGCATTACTAACCCTTACTTATTAGTCCCAATATAACCTCCCATTGGCCCAGTTCGGTTGATTAGACAAGAACATATCAATTGAATCTTATTGTTAATCTCTTTTCCTATTCATTACTACATTGATCTAGTTAGTAACAGTAGGTGGGTTCTAATGTTTTCCACTATCATAAAACATGCAAAACAAAGTGAGTTAATTAATACATGCATGCACACTTTCCAAGAATTATGATTTATCCAACTTTACCTTGTTAGTTCTTCATGGTTCCCACAACCCTAATTGTAGATTTAGCTACTCATGATTTGTGTAGATGCAAGAGTTATGAATTGGAATAACATAATAGAGCACTTACACAATCGAATTTCCAAGCTTCAAATAGGATCACAAGATTAAAGATCAAATTAAAGTACAAGTGTTTCTCAAAACTCTCCAATGTTATCTCTACTTAATCTCACCATTTTTCCTCTCCAACTGTCGAGCTATCTGTAAGCTTTATGAAAAATAACTTAAAAACCTATTTATAGTTTTTAAAATACATGTACTACACAAAATAGGATAGCTGGGCCGACACGCCTCATGTATAGCTTTACGGGCCATAGTGCATTACATGACCTGTAATTGGGGTCTCGTAAAGTGTTGCTGAAAAAATGGTCTTGAAATCTATGATACCCCTCTATGACCCGTAAAGTGTTCTAGGGCCCGTAGGGGGTTTTCGTTTGATGAATCTTCAGGAAGTCCCTCTTTTCTGATCCTCAGAGCACGAAACATGTTCCATGACTCGTAAACCAATCCACGACCCATTTGCATATTCATAGAACAAAGCTTAAAAAATCAACCCCTCATTAGAATTGTCCACGAAACCTCCTTCACAGTTCGTAAAGTTCACCACGGTCTGTAAAGTTCACTACAGCCCGTAGAAGGTCTAATGAATCACCAAAATCAACAACTCTTGCACTTTCTTCCCAAAATCAAGGCCAACCCTAGAATCCTACAAATAAAATACAAAAACACATAAAACCAACAAACATCGCATTGAGAATGCACAAAATTCCAAGTTTTAAGCAAAAAAAGTGTTGTGTTTTGACAACACATCAACACCCTCAACTTAAAATTGTTGTTTGTCCTCAAGTGATGGACTCAACCTATAAAAGTAATACAGTGACACACAAACCTCAACCTAATGGCATACATCACATCAAACTTAAACTCAGATACCTATACCTCTTTTTTTCCAAAACAGAATCAGATAGTCATCTAGCTAACCAATACAGACTCATGCATGTGAGAACACAACTATGACAAGTGAGGTACTATAAACAATCCATAATAACTGAATAAGTCTAATTCTGAAGATGCAATGCAAGTGCCCTCAAAGAAAGAAGTCCTAGATCTCACTCTCAATGATGTTTTCATGTATAACCTTGGGAATATGCAAAATCACTCACCTTCACAAATGATATTCATGCATCATTCCTAATACCATAGGCTCTCCCCTATACTCATGACTAAGACCTTCGACTCCTTGGATTAGGATCAATTTAGGAATTTATAGGTTTGTAACTTAAGCTTAGGGGGCTTTGGTATGGTATTTTGGTAACATAGTGACTAAAGGCCCTCGTTAACACTGCGTTTTCCTACGTTTTTGCGCTACCAATACTGTTATTTTCATCTTATTTTTCCTTTCTCTTATTTCAAGCTTTTCTTTGTGCTTTATTTTCATTTTCAGCTTTTTGCCTTGCTTTTACACTTCATTTTTCTTTTTAACTAACAACTAAGACATCACTTATTTTTCTTGTACCTAGTACATGATTTTTCTTCTTTTTTTTGTTTCACTAACTTTTCCCTCATTTTTGTGTTTCACCTTTACACCAGCCACCCTCAACTTAGGCTTTTGACTTGAGTTGAGGGACATATTATCCATCCTCAAAACCACGACCACTTTTGGTAGCCACCCTCAACTTAGGCCTT
The DNA here is from genome assembly GCA_011800125.2 of Solanum clarkiae. NCBI lineage: Eukaryota > Viridiplantae > Streptophyta > Magnoliopsida > Solanales > Solanaceae > Solanum > Solanum clarkiae. The sequence continues at coordinate 11,665,235 of JAABOM020000002.1, forward strand.
TTGCCTCAGTCAAGGTACACAATGTTCAAGGACCAGGGTCAATTTCAGGATTTTTCAACTAACAAGGCTAGGTTAATTAGGTGCTTACAAAGAATAGGTACATGTCAGGCTCAAACATTAGGATCAAGGGATATACTACAAATTTGGTTGGTTATTTAGGCAAAGTAGATTTTTAAAAACAATGACCTAAGATCCTTTCCTAATCTAATTAATCTACAATCTAACTTAATGTATCAGGGCAATTTTGAATTAGCACACAACACAAGAATTTAGCACTTTAGGCTCATACTCATATGACACTGACTATATTATTAACAGAAGACTCTCAGATCATGCTTTTTATTTCAATTTATCCTCACTTATCAGAACAAGCATTGTCAACACTCCTAAACATGCATGATTTTTATCTAAATGATCACACTCAAGTTACACCTCTCTTTTCAAGACAAATTGATCGTTGTTAAAGTAAAAAACCTAATCAAGGTTAGGATTGAATCCCACATAGAATATGTAGACTTTCTAAATTGATTCACCAATAAAAGATTCAAGTATTAACTAACTCAATTTCCCAAAAAAGGGGGGAGGGGTTGCAATGATTGATAAGGAATTAAACAAAACTAACTAAAAGAGAAGAGAATCAATGATGAAGAGCAACTTGGGTATTGTGTTCCCCATGATTCACTAACTCAACATCCCTGGATATCACAATTCTCAACAAGAATACCGCATGCAGGATGGGAACTTACGTTCTTCCAAACCTTTGGGTCAAAGGTTAAGGTCAAATTTCACTATGGGACTTGGCCAATCTCCATAGTATTCTATAATAACCATTACACATAGTTCACCGGTTCCACCGACTAGACCAAAAGAGTGATTCAGTCGATACAGAGGTGCGCCTACAGAGGATGGAAAGCCTCCTATGAAACCTACCCTCTTTCCGGCTCTTCTCCTCCATGCTTCAGTTGCCGAGTATGATTTGGTATAGTTTCAAAGTTTGAAGCTGGAGCGGA
>JAABOM020000002.1:11666344-11694270 GCA_011800125.2 Solanum clarkiae
ACTTTTGAAAACTTGCGCTAGTTTAACCAAATCATGCCATATTTCATTTGTATAGTATTAGTGGTGTAGTGTAAGGTATGGGGTGTTACACTACTACCCCCGTACTAGGCAATCGAGGTACCAATCCCTCGATAAGGTTACCCAGACCTACAACCCCCCGAGCTAGGTTTGGTCAACTCAAAACATTATGGAAGTTCATCATGAAATTAACATATATACGACATAATTTCATCATCATAAAGTCATATATCTCATATGCTGAAACGACCAAAAGTGCCTGAAATTGTGCCTCGAAATTTTACTGTTCATATATCTCAAAATTCGTGCATTATTTTGAAAATCCGGCTTCATATTCTTGTTCATGGGGTCAAATTTAGGGGGAAAAGGGTCTAACCTCAATTTTAGGGCAATCGTATCAAAATTCAAAAATCACAAAATACAATTTCCAGAATGATTTTCGCGTCACTTGCGCGACGCGCCAGTGTGTTAATTTTGCCCAGATTTTTAATTTCAGTCCTAAATTTTTAAGTCTTGATTCTAAATGTCCCCAGACATGAAAATACTCATACTTAACCTCATTTCACTCTCATATCATCCTAAACCTTAGCCTTATTTCACTTTCATGTCATCCTAAATATTTTTCAATACTCACTAAAATACTTAGTCATATTTTCACTCCCAAAATTCAAGTCCCAAACCCTTATTCTAAGCTAAGTTTCTTCTTTAAGGCTCTTCTTGAAGCTTCAAGTCTCCATCTCCAATCTTCACCAAGATCATCTCCAAGCTAAGGTATGTAGGTTTCTTTCATGGGTTCCTTTAACCCATGACACCCATGCCTCCTTTTACTCAAATTGCATGATTTAAAGTTAATTTATGAATAGGTCTTGCTTATTATGAAATTCACTCCACACTATGTTAAAGCTACGTAAAGTTGTGACTGTTTTGCTATATTTTGAGCTATAAATCTTTGATCTATTACAAGATTTGATGAGGGGTTTTGATGTATGTTGCTAGAGGGTGTTGCAAGGTGTTAAGTGATGGTTTTACAATATATTTTCTTGCATGATTTTATCTCTATATTTCATGGTTTTATACTAGCATTACATACCCTCTAAGTGTTTGATAAAATGTTTGAATGTGGTTTCTTGAGGAGTTAAAGGTCCAAAACATGAGATATAATATGAATGACAATATGATGATGAAATGAGCTTATGCATGTGATATACTCTATATAAAGTGTTGCATTAGACCATGCCCAATCCGGGAGTATTAAAAACCCAGATAACCTAGATGGGGATTTGTATTCATCAACTTAGGAAAGGGTTTGTACTTCTCCATCTGGTGATGGGGAGGCATCATCACTAACCTAGATGGGGGTTTGTACTCATCATCCTAGGGAAGAGTTTGTACTTCTCCACCTCGGTGATTGGGCGGCATTATCAGCAACGTAGATGAGGGTTCGTACTCATCCACCATGGTAATGGGGCATCATTATCACCAACCTAGATGGAAGTTTGTACTCATCCAGCTACTAACGTACCAAAGGGTTGTACATTTGAAAATCTAGCTTGATCTTTTCTACACATATGATATTATATATGAGCATGAGTTACTTAAGCATGTTTTACTTATGCATTGATCATACATGTCATATTGTTATAGTATGCCTATTGCCTATTGTTATGCATTTTGATTATGATGCTCAATTCTTGTTTGCATTGTATCATACATACATAGTACATTCAAACATACTAACGCATACTCTGTGCCTACATGATGTCACCATGTAGGAACTGATGCCCAAGTTGATCATCATCATCCTCCACGTGGCTAGTTCGGTGCTATTCAAGATAGTTGGTCAGTCTTCCACTTCGGGGACCTTAGTCTATGTTTCTCTTATTACGTATTAAAACATTCTTCTTTATTGTCTATTTTGATTATGAGGGTGAGCCCGGTTACTTTGTCTTAGCCCCCGCTCTTATCTACGTATTAGAGGTTATTAGACATGTTATGTATCTATGTTGAGAGCCTTGACTCTATTGTTCTTGATGTCTATGATATGAGTGTATCTCTTTTCTCTTGATTATGATGTTGTGCAAGCTCTTCCCTTAGTCTCGTTGCCCCCTACTCTTACTCTTTTATGTTGATCTATTGCTTCCGCGACCAAGGATGTGTAGTAATGTTCTAAGAAGCTTGCTTAGGGTCCCTTTGGGTTCTCTTACGTCGTGTCACGTCTAGGCTCTAGGCTTGGATCGTGACATATGCCAAGCATTGGCATTCAACAACTCAAGAATCATACTTCAGACATTTTATTAAACACTTGGTGGGTGTGCAATGCTCTTATAAAACCATGCAATTACAGAGTGAAATCATGCAAGAAATCTTGAAGTATATCATCTCACCAATACTTGGTAACACCATCATACAATACACATCAAAACCCTTCATCAAATCTCAAGTTAGATCAAAGATTCATAGCTCAAAACATGCTAAAACAGTCATACTTTTACAAAACTCCAACATAGTTCATAGTCAAATTCATAATGATAGAACCATATGTAAAATCTACTTAAAAGCATATAAATTAGATGAAATGGAAGCTTGGGCACCATATGTGAAAGGAAATAATGGTTGAAACCCACATACCTTGACTTTGGATAATAACTTGATGAAGATTGGAGATGGAGACTTGAAGTTTGAGTGAAATCCTTAGATCCAGATGAGTTTTGAGACTTGAGTTTTAGGGTGAAATATTTATCTAAGTGTTTGAAAGAGTATTAGGGAATGTCTTATATGATATGAAGGTAAAATAAGGCTAAGTATAGGTATTTTCACGCATAGGAAGGCTTAGGCCCAAGACTGAAAAGCTTTGAATCAAGATAAAATCACTGGCAACAGAATACATAGGTCTGCGTCAGGTCCGCGACGCGGACCTGTTGCGGAGGAAAAATTTACACAGGTCCCCGAGGGCTGCACGTTGCGGCACTATCGCGGATCAATTCTGAAAATAAAATTTTGGAAAAATAAAATTGCGATTCGTTTGCTCTAAAATTGGGGTTAGACTCATTTTTCACTCAATTTGACCCCCTGATCAAGAATATGAAGTCAGATTTTCGATATCACGCACAAATTTTGAGATATATCAAAATTACTATTTCGGGCACTTCCAAAACACATTTTCGGGCACTTTTTGGGATCGTTTCAAACTTGAGATGTTTTTACCAGTTGTCTCTGTTACAAAATCCAAGAAATTTTGGATCAATATTCTTGTTCATTCCTCTACTTCAGATTGAGGGAGGTGACAAAGGTATTATTGCAAATATAATTTAAAGAATCATTTACTTATAATTGTTTTATAAATAACACATGTTCAGGCCCTTTTCTAGGCAAACGGGCCTTGTTATTCTTGGGTATATTTTCTCTTATCTCTCTCTGTAACTTAAACTTCAACTATTTAGATTCCTTTTTAAAGTGATTCATAAGTGCAAAACTAACAGTCATAAATTGAAAATGACTAATTTTTGACTTTTTATTTTTTTTTGGTACATTTTATGTCAAAAAAGTGCTTACAATTTTTTTTTTCTTTTGCTTACCCAAACATTTTCAAAATAAAAGAAGAGCTTAAAAAGCACTAAAAATAAGCCAACCTAAATACCCACTAAGAGTTTGTTTGGATTGATTTTTATTTTTTGGCTTATAAATCAAAAGTCATAATTTAGAAAGTTTAACTTATGACTTTTAACTTATAACATTTGACTTATTTTTAATATTTGAGCTTCAAATCATGTATTATAAGTACTTTTTGATTTACCAAATTACTCCGAAAGTGCTTAAATATGTCAATTCAAATAGACTCTTACTGTGTGTTTTCTACACTTAACTCTTTTACATTTATTTAGAATTTTCATAATCAAATGTTAGAACTGTGGTTTGACCGTCCTTGTTGTATGGGGCAAAGTGATGGCTAATCGAGAAATATCACCATGTTGTGGTGATGAGAATATTAAGATGGATATGTATACATACTAGGAGTGAAAAGATCAGGAATGAGGTTATTCGAGATAAGTTGGGAGTGACCTATGTGGCAGACAAGATGAGAAAAATGAGATTGAGATGGTTTGACCATATGCATAAAAGGTGTTGTGACATCCCAGAGGTAAGAGAGGCTGGTTGTAGATATTATGCAAAGGGGTAGGGGCAGACCACAAAAAGTATTGACAAGAGGTGATTAGATATGATGTGACACAACTTCATATTTCTAGGATATGACATTAAATAGGAAGGAACATATTTCACATATTAGGGTAAAAATATTAGGAATAAAGTGGTGTCTTGCCTGGTGAGGTTTAGTGCTTGGTATAAGACCAATCGTTTATTGTATTTTTTGCCATAAGTTATTTATTGCATTTTAATTATTACACTATTTTACTATTATTATTGTTTAACTCGAGTAGATTTTATACTACTTTTCTTTGGAATTGATTCACTTGATCCAACCGTCTTTCATCAACATCTCTACTTCTAAGAAGATATTAATAAACTTGACCTATACTTTAACTTTCTTAAATCCTACTATGTGAAATTTTATAATTAATTTTGGAATAAAGTGAGCAAATGAATTGTAAGTACGTAGGACCAGAATAAAAGACAGGTAGTGTGGTGGCAGTGGCTGTAATATTACATTACTACACCATAAAGAACAAAAAAAAGAAATAGGGAAGACAGTCAATTTTGGGAAAGGCATACACAAAACCCCCCAAAGGAATCGAAGACCTTCTTCACAAAATTACAAACTTCTTATAAATGTATACTAGACTATATATTTTCTTTATCTGTTTAATCAACAGAAAAGTCAACTGGTAGGCATACCCATATTTATCGCCATATCGTTGTACAATTGGTAATTCCGTAAGTCGACGCTTCCTAAATACTGAATCCTTAAAATTGTTTGATGATGGTCAAGATTCTATGTTTGATGCTTTTCTTGCAGGCAGGTTGTCAATTTAAAGAATTTAGGATCATCGAAAATTGATGTTAATTACTAGAGGACATACTTACTTTTTATGGATAACTTATGCTGCTTCAGTTCTGCCAATCCTCAGGTCAGCCCTTAATGGCTATCTCTTCTCCCATTGAGTTTTATGCCCACTTTTCAATGATCCTGTTGTTTTTTTCTAGATAGACTTCTTTTTATGATGCTTCTGAATTATTTGAGCTCTAAATTTTGATTATTTTATGGCTTAGCTGAATTATGTGGGTTGATTGTTTTGTCTTTGAGGAAGAACAAGATTGCACCAAAGGTTGTGGTTCTAATGCTCAATTACATGGGTTTGAGCACCATGAGATCTCATGTTCAAATCCTAGTTAAGACAAAAAGCACTAGGTGATTTTTTTCCCATTTGTTCTAGCCTGGACAGAGTTACCCAGTACTTGTTGCTGGTGGAAGGTGGCAAGTATCCCGTGGAATTAGTTGATGTGGGTGCAAGCTGGTCCGGTTATAAGAGAAAAAATATTTATCAAGGATAATATTTGTTTTTACCTTAAGATGGGGATGACAGAGGTGATGATTATTTGATGCAATCAATAATTGTGCGTGGCGAAAGCTACTGCTTTCCTTTGGTTTCGATAGTCTAGGATGATCTCTTGCTATACGCTGTTGCTATATTGGGTTTCTTTGTTGTAGTGATACAGGAGCATGAAAATTATATGGAGGAGTTATTTGGTTTAAGGTTGCTCTTTTTCAAATTGTTTTCTACCTTTAGATGTTTGTTGTGGGAACCAAGCCATGACCATCAAGGGATGTTGTTTTTCCCAACTTTAACGTATACTTGCTTTAAATCTTTGAATCTTAAGTAGATGGTTTCCTTCTGCATTGCCTCCTAACCTGACCTCTAAAATCTCTAGCTTTAACCCTGGTTGGCTCCTTCTTGCATACATATTTTGTTAACAACACTCCATGAAATTGTGTGTCAGTATATATTAGATCTACAATGGATCCCTTACATTTCTTATGAAGATTGAGTGGCATCCTGCTTAGTGTTTATAAATTTATAGGACACAATTCATCATTTTGAGGTAAATTATATGATCTTAGTCTGGTTTAAATTCTCTAACCAACAAATTGTCAAATAACCATTATTATAATTAAAGTGTAATATGTGGTCTTTAGTCTAAATAAGTTCTCAGATATTGAATAAATTGAAATTAGTTTCAAAATGATGATCACACAAAATGACAAGGGAGGATATCATTTTTATTTGAGATTGTTATGTTTATTACCCTTTACATCCCCTTCCTTTCAAGATACTGCTGATGTTTCATATGTTGTGAATTTCATATTAGATTCTGTTGGTTCTTTCTTGGAATTTGAATACACAATTTTTAGAATTGTTGATTTAATATCAATAGAAGGTCTGTTTTTCTGTAAAATTTTATCGTTTTGTTATTTCGTCTCAGTTCTTGGTTTCTGGCGCTGACCACCTTGTATAGATATCAACCTCAGTTGAAGTTCTTTTTATCCATTAGCTTGCAGGAGGACGGTCATCATATGGCAAAGGAAGAAGCCATCAAGGGCCTGCCAAGTATGGGTTCACCCTGGTTAAGGGGAAAGCGAATCATCCAATGGAGGATTATCATGTTGCTAAATTCATGCAGTTGCGCAAAGGGGAACTAGGACTTTTTGCTATTTATGATGGGCATTCAGGAGATAATGTGGCTGCCTATTTACAGAAGCATTTGTTCTCCAATATCTTGAAGGAGGTGATTTGTGGATTCAGAGAGCTTTCTGCCTTTCTCAGCATATTTACCTGCTTATGACAGATTATTGGGTTTTTCTGTTTCTTCTACCAGCCTTCATTTGATGGCAGAAAATATTTACCCTGTGTCCATTTTATTGAATCATATCCTTGGGCAAGATTGTCATGCTCCTTTATCCTCCTCTTTGTAAACCTGACATATGTTGGTTTGGTCATGCAATGCTACTGGTGCTTTAGCTGGGCATTAGGTCAGACTTGTCATTCAAAATAGGTGTTTCGTCGGTCTCTGAAAAGAGAAGCTCAAATACTTTTTAGAGATCTACAGACTGTGATAGTAGAGATGTTGATTGAATCAGATATAAGGATATAATGCCCAATAACCAAGTCAAACCAATGCCTATAGCAAGCTTCTGTTCTTTTGAAAGGAATTAACAAGTCTTACCAATCCTGGGAAAGAACATTTAATGTAATGCATGATGTACCTGATCTTGGACAATTTTAGTAGGGATAGAAGGATAATAGGCTAGTAGAGATAGGTTGAGGTTTGGTTGTGTGATATAGTAGGTTAGTAGGATTAATCGTGTCTTTATATCCCGTGGGTTCATTATCCATCTTATATTTGTTACTTTTATCGTATTTGCATACTATCATTTGCTTTTCATTATTATTCGTTTTCCTTCTTTTCTTTTCTTTTCCCTTTTTTCCATATGTAGTACGTTCATCTTATGGGGCTTGATTTTTGGGATGAGGGTTTTATGGAAACAGTCTCTCTATCCCTATGAGGTAGTGGTAAGGTCTGCTTACATTTTACCCTCCCTAGACCCCACTTGTGGGATTCCACTGGGTATATTGTTGTTGTTGTCGTCATCTGCATGTGTTTATTTTTGAATGGGCTGTTGCTTTAGTTACTCTTACAATATATATTGGAATTTTCCAGGAGGATTTTTGGACCGACCCTCATAGTTCAATCTTACAAGCTTATGAGAGAACAGATCAGGCTATTCTCTCACATAATCCTGATCTAGGACAAGGAGGGTCGACTGCGGTGACTGCAATACTTATAAATGGGAGAAAGCTATGGATAGCAAATGTTGGAGATTCCAGAGCAGTGCTTTCGAGAAGGGGACAGGCAATACAGATGAGTATTGATCATGAACCGCACACTGAACGGGGAAGCATTGAGAACAAAGGTGGATTTGTCACAAAAATGCCAGGTTCTTATCTACATGCAATGGCTTATTACTATTAATTTAGTGGTTCTCTTAATAGCTTCTCCTCTGTTTTTTCATGTTGTAGCCAAATTTAGAAAAGAAGATGTATACATTGCAAGTTAATTACTTAAATGGTCATCCAAGTTATGTGAACAATTGCGAGTTGACTACTTAAATGGTCATCCAAGTCACTTTTGATTATTTTTGTAACAATAAAATCACCTAACTTAGCTGACCTTCTTAGAAATTCATTTCATCCGTAAAATCAACTTCCAGTGCTGGAAAGATTACATGTTACCCATTAAACATTTGTATTTCTCTAAAGGGTCAGTTGATAGAGTGTATTAGAAAAAATAATGCATGGATTAGTTTTGTGTATTGTTAGTACCTTGTTTGGTACACTCCAATGTATAACTAATGCAAGTATTAGTTGTACACTCTCTTGTGTATTGAAGTGTGTACTATTAATACCATAGATTTTTATGTATTTAGTAGTAATCTAAAGGGTTTCAGACATGCATTAGATTGATTAATGACTTAACTACTACTAAAATCCCTCTCAAAACATTTTTCATTTCCCGAAGCTAAAGAGCGAGAAAGGTATTTTTGTAAGCAAACATTTTTCTATAGAAGTTATGCAAGATTTGTTATTTCTAATACATCAAACCAAACAATGCATAAGAAATAAAGCTAGCATAACTAATGTCAACATTACTAATAAACCCTATTCAACATTGTTCTTATATGCCACCAAATGACTCCTAATGGTCATCTAACGTATGAATTTTTGCAAAATCTTCCTTTGTTTCTTAAATAAACTGTGTGCCAAGTAAGTATTTTTCTTTCACAAATAATATTGCTTTTTCCCATAATTTGGATGACCATTTAAGTAATTAACACAATAATTTCTCCAAGTACTACGATTTGTTTATTCCATCATTATCTCGTCTTACATCATATTACCTTATTCTATTGTTATTAACAACGTAAAAGGCACTATTTAATCATCTGTTGGTAACTGACCCTTTATTAGGTATCATTTGTGTTTTGATTCTAATTGATCTTGTGAGATTTAGCTTAACTTCTCTCATCGGTGTCCAGACTATATGATGTGATGATTTGTCCCGCAACTCTGAGGGCAGGAGACAAAGAATCTAATACATCTTGTTGAGTGCTTGTTGTATTTACTTGGTGTAACTGTATCTTTTGGAAAAGAAAGGTGTTTAACTTTGTAAAGACTTCTAGTTGGGTTACACTCTAGATATTTACTTGTTTGGTCCTATAATTTCTAAGATCCTTTAGCTGCTAGAGATTTTTATGTTAGTAGAAAATATAGAGAATTTTTAGAACTCATTTTGTATAATGTTGGTCTGAGGTGAGTTTAAATAAAGCTCCATGACCAGTGAGGATTCATATAACCAACTCAAAAGTTTTTGTTGCAAGTATAGCTCTTTTTGATCCCAAATTATGGACAAGCTTTTTTCTTGAGAAACTAATAAAAAGTTTATTCATCATGGACAAAAATACATCCATCGACAATTAGTATCCCAAAAAGTAAAAAGCCTTGCAAAGAGATGAGGTTTCCTATGAACAACACCCAATTTTCTATAATATAGGAATCTCATGAGTGCACCAAAAACAATGAAGGATAAGAGGACGTGCCTTCATTGAGTAATCCTCCTCTTCCCCATCAAAACTCTCCTATTTCTCTCTTTCTATATGGTCTGCGTAAGTGCTAGCGGAGCAACATCCTGTGTCGTGCATCTTCTCTTTCTTATTCTACAGATCCAACTAAACATTGTTTCTTTTAGAGTGGTTGACGTCACAACTGAAGTCCAAACCATCTCATAATTTTCCCGGACAAGCCAGACACTATCCCACATCGTAAAAAGAGATGATTCATGTCTTTTGCCAAAGCTTGCACATGAAAAATCAACTGACATATGTAATGTTCCTCTTCCTGAAGTTCTCAGTCATCACGATCACTCACTCCCCCCCCCCCCCCCTTCTCCCCTCCACCCTCCCCCTCTTCTTGCAGCTAACCAAGAGAAAAGGCACACCTCTTTCGGTGCCCTTGGGATAAACATTTCTGTTTGAGAAGCTAGGATCTATGTGCTGTCACCGTTTGATCAACGAAGTAATTAATTTTGGGTACAAATTTGGATTTTTGTTTATAACAAGCTTGGTTTTCTTTCAATTGATACTACGGCTATGAGCCCATTAATGAAATCCATAGTTAGAACAAGATATCTTGTTGGAAGGACTCCACTTGCAGTGACTAGATGCAGTAGGAAGTAGTAGTTATTAGGGAATTGCTTATTGATGTGATTGTTTTACGAGTTTAACCAGGATAAAATGAATTTCAAGCTACAAATCCTCACAAGCACATGTTTTCGTATCATTTTTAATCTAGTAAGAGTTGACAGCTTTATTAACAACATGCTGTGAAGATGTTCTAGTTGACGCTCTTTAGATATTTGTTGATTGGCAGTCCGACATTGTATATGTAAGGTGTCTCTTAGTTCTGTTGTTGGCTATCAATACCTGACCATGGAACCAACCTTCATTCATCTCGACAAGAACCTAAATTTGGTGGGGAAAAAGTTATATAGAACAATCTTTTTCCATGCAAGAACTTGAGGGTATTCTTGCATATTCTACTTCCAGAAACAGCAAACTATTCTCATTCCAAATAAACCTATTCTTATGTAGATATAGAATTTATGCTGCTGACCTTAGGATGCCAGACGATGCAGATGTGAGCTGGATGCTGAGTGTCTCTTAGTATTACTGTATTTGGAGTTTGTTTGTACATGCCTATTAAAATGCATATTATCTCAGGAGATGTTGCTAGAGTGAATGGTCAACTGGCTGTATCTCGCGCTTTTGGAGACAAGAACCTGAAATCACACCTGCGCTCTGATCCTGATGTAAGAACCGTCGATATTGATGGAGATACAGATCTTCTCATCCTTGCAAGTGATGGCCTATGGAAGGTGCCCTCTGCTTGAACATTTAGTTGGTCGCTTTTCCTTGTTGCTCTTTTCTTTCTTCAATTAATAATTGATGATTCTCCAGGTAATGTCAAATCAAGAGGCAGTTGACATCGCGAAGAAGGTTAAGGACCCGCAGAAGGCATCAAAGCAATTGGCCATCGAAGCGTTAACCAGAGAAAGTAAAGATGATATCTCATGCATCGTGGTCCGATTTAAGGGGTAAGTCGATGATGACAAGTGTGCAGAAGTTAAAAGTCAATAGTTAATAGAGGGGTATTTGTAAGAATGAAATGCAACTCCTAGATTCATAGAAGCTTAAAATTTCAAGAATCCAGCATAAGTATTTATACATGTACCATCCATCCCCTGCCCCTCGTTTGTAATTTTCAAGTTGTTCATTCGGCTTGTGTGGTAATTATCTGTTGATTATTTCTACGTGGTAGATTAGATTCCTGGGGGTTGAATTTTGTGTAATTTGCATAATGACATGCTTTTGTTAGCAAAACCTTTGTTGGTGTAATCATGAAAATGGATATATATATATATATATGCGCGCGCGTGCGCACACACTCATACATATATATTTGTGTTTCTTCTATTTTTGATATTTTAATATTTTTCTCATTTATGCGTTGTGTTTATTACAAAAAACACTCCTGTAATTTTCTTTATTTATGTTACATATGCTATGTTAGAAAACTAATTTTCTTTTAACTCTCTGAAATATGAGGGGGGGAAAAAATCAAAAGTCCCTCATTAATTGATATTTTCTCGCGCTGTAGCATCCATCTCATTCAAGTTAGTGTTTGTTCTTGAATAACCTAAAAATGGGTACTTTTAACGTTTCAGGGTTTTTTTGTTCCTGATATTTGATTAACTATTATTATTATTATCTATTCTAAATACCTTTATTATCCATTATTTCCATAAAATTACATACTTATAGTTAATGTATATGTAGCACCAAAAAGAGTTTTTACTATTTTTTTCCTCTTTATGTTGCTTCCTCCTCAATTAAATTTGTCATTTCTTTTGATACCAGGTGATTAGTTCTTTCCAATTCTTTACTTTTATTCTTTTCAATTAAAATATTATATTTTACTTTTGATACATCGTTGTGATTTTTTGCTAATGATAAATAGGTAAAGCTATATGTGGAGATGATATATATCATGGATAAGGCACAAGCAACAAAAAGTGTACAAGGCCAACCATGCTTGATATGATCCCACAAATAATTTTGCTTTCAAAATCTTTTTCTTCCTTTATCATTTTTAATTAGTGTAAATGGCTATGCTTCGCGTGATCATTGAAAAAATTCTCATATACATACAAAACTATAAATTTAAGGGAAGAATTATAATATAAAACTTGATGATAAGTAAAACGAAGGAAAAAAGCATAAATTACCTCTCGAAGTTGTTCCGAAAAGTCATTTACATATCTTAACTATTTAAGTGACCTATTATACACCTATACTTCTCAAAAGTGAAATTATTACACACCTTAAAATTGACGTGACAAAATAAAAAAATAATGAAAAATAAAAGTAGGGGCGTCAGACTCAGTTTTAAAGTAAAAAAAAAAAAAAATTAAAATACCCTTTATACCCCCTCCCCTACCCACATCTCATCTTCTTCACACCCCACCATTGTCATCTTCTTCACATTAACAAGAACAACCCAGAAACAAGTTACATAAAAAATACAACTCTTTTACCCTTAAATCTCTTTGCAAGAAGAATCAAAATAGTATCAAGTGTAATTCTTAACCGAAGCTTTGTAAGTTTTGAGTTTTGTTTGTTAACAAAGGGTTTCTTTATCCATAAGCAGGGTAAAATTTTCAGAATTTCTTAGCCATCGGAGCATTAGTGGCGGGCTTTGTTGAGTAAATAGGATGAGAGATCGATTGAAAAGGGGAAGAAAATTATTTCCCTATTATCCCTATCTTTTATGAAATCTCCACGAAGAATATAAAAAAAGTAAAAAAATATATATATCTAGATCTGAAAAATATTTGCAACTAGAAAATCAGAGCAAATTTGCTTAGTTGAACGAGATTCATGGTTTGAAAAATAGTACAAGTTTTGCTTTTTGCTACAAAGTTTTGCGCTGATGTGGTGCTAACATGGCACTGACATGGCAGCAAGTGTAATACACCAGTTGCTCGTGAGAGTGGTGTTACACTTCTAAGTGTGTAATAGTTTCACTTTTGAGAAGTATAGGTGTGTAATAGGTCACTTAAATAGTTAAGGTGTGTAAATAACTTTTCGCGACAACTTCGGGGGGAAATTTATGCCTTTTCTTTAATATTTTTCCTTATTATCATCATTTATCATATATCATATCATAATCATCATATATATACCAGTTTACCCCTATAATAAATCAAATATTTAACTAATCAAATATTATATAGTAGAACTTAACTCACTAAATGAATCAACTAAATTAAAAAGTCATTGCCTTGAGTTCTTAGTCTACCATGCACTTATTATAAAGTCATTAATTAATATAGCCAATTTATTCTCTAGAAATTATTTTATTTATTAGTAATATTTGAAAAAAGGTACAATTTGTGTCTATTTTATGTTATTTATTTTTTGGTTTATATTTTTTGCAAGAAAAACTTATACTTTTTTTCTTTTTTTAAAATAAAAGTTAAATATAGTTGAAAATTAAAATAAAAATCTATGTTATGCTTAAACAAATTTACTCTTTTATGTTGGTAATGTACCAAAAAATAATACAAAAGCAATTCACATCAAATAAAAATCATATACTAAATGCAATGAGTCCATTCACTACTTTCCGTTACTATAGTTGAAGACCAAGAAGTACTTAAATTGTAACATTCCACAATTCTATCATTAGATGCGAAGTTTTTCGTCGTAAGTGTATAAACTTGAACCTAGTGATGTCTTACTTATACCTATATTTTAAGACTCATTCCTATATGTGGAAAGTGTATTGGAAATGGCTTAAGGTTACAAGAGACCCCTAGTACTTAGTCGAGTTCAAACCTTCCTACGATTAAGTTTTTCATATTAGATTATGCAATAGTTAACTTTAAATGATCATTACTCTTAGAACATAAAGAATTAGATGCCCAATAACCCATCAAATTAAAAGGTCTCTGAATCCTTTTTCCAACTCCACCAAGATTGCCTTATTTGGAGTTCAGAGCAAAAAATTATGATTGTTTTAGTGAAGAATGCCAGAGTAGAGTTTTCTGGAGCAATTCTTACGACCCCTGGACTACTACGGGGCGTAAATGTGTTGAAAACCCATAAAGTATAGCTCACGATAATATGTTTCTGGTTGGTTTTCGTGTCCAGATTATTACGGACCCGCCAACTACCGGTCGTAGAAGCTTCTACGGTCTATAGTTTGGGCCTGTAAAATGAGTTCCAGGACCCCAGAATTCCATGGCCCTGTAGATGATCTTGACAACATTTTAAGAACAGTTATTTAAGTACTTTCTCACCTTTTCGAAGCCTAAACTTGATAGTTTTACACCTAATTAAGTCCCTAAATATTATCAATCAATCTTTTTATGCTAAAAAATATATTCTCAAGACTTAGAACGTAATTTCAAGAGGAGAAAAAATAGGACTTTCAAGCATCTTCTTTAGAGTTATTTAAGAATCTAGTTCTTCTAGGTATGTAAGGCTATTTAGAGTGTTGAACTAAGTTCGTCCTTACACCCTACATCTAATTTTAGTCATTAAGAGTTTAACCGTAAATTTTTCAATCTTTCTTAAATTCAAGTTCCTATTATCCTTTATTATTAAATTAGAATCTCTATCATCAAAAGTATGATTTCCTATGTTAATCCAGTTCTTGATTATTGTTCATGCTTACCTCTCTCATAAACTCTAATTGAGTTGATATAAAAGATTTATAATACTGTAGATTATACATTATTTTTAGTAAAGTAAAAGTATTTCGAAGCTAGTAGTGAAAGAAAAGTTTTGGGAAAACTTGAATATTTCCAAGTGCATTACTTGACATTTGAAAAAACATGGTTATTTCTAAAAGAAAGCATAACATGTAAATTTTTGAAGAGATATTCAATTAATTAAAATAATTTGTACTTACTTATTTTACACATTGCCTTGAGTTAGAAGATGATTATTTTAGCAATAACTTGAACAAGAATTTGAGCATGAGTTGAGCAAGAAGTCCTTACGTTATATTTTGAGGATGTGAACGAATACCTTTAAATATTTATATGCAATTGAGTTGAGAAGTAAACTTATATTTTATGTATTCACCAAGTTGAGAACATATTTTTATGAAGAAAAGTGGCAAGTTGAGAAAAACTAAAGTTGGGCTAAGTCCCAAAAGATTAAACAAGTATTTTTGGGACTAGTACTCACAAAAAGCTAGAGAAGGGATACCACCAGAAAAATTAATTGACTGTTAATCTAATGTTAAGATTATAATAATGTCATCATTCTTTAGTTAAAGTGAAATTTTCTTCAAATTAACTTGTACTAAATGATTACAATCCTTTTGGATCTTTACGCATCTTTAATCAAACCATATCTTTGGTTAAATTATTTTGGAAAGCTGAAGAAAAATGAATAGAAAAAGGAGTGCGTTCTTGTAGTAGTATATCCCTATGTTTTACTTTACCATAAGTTGATCAAAGTAATTAGGATTGATGTTTTGACTATTCTGTTACATTTCCTATGTTATGGACCATTACTTTGTCTTGAAAAGGTATCTACTTGACAAGTGATGATACATTTGAGATACATTTGAGGAGCTATAAATGAATCAAAAAATTACTATATGTGAATTTTAAGGGTGAACTTTTATTGAAATGAAAATTGTGTAAAACTTAAGCATTTTGAGAGGGCTTTTAGCACTGGAGAATTTGTGAAACACGTGGAGGAGTCAAGGTTCATCAAGATTTCCTTGAGAGTGGAAATCAAAGAGCGGAAAATATATACAGTAAGGAACAAGTCTAACTAGATTTTTAATGGTAATGTATTTATTTTCCACACTATAGTTAATTGGTCCTCTCAAGAAAATATTTTATAATAGCTTTGCAAAAAGTACATCAAAATGTTTGATAAACAAATTTCATTTGACCAACCTTAATATCAAAAATCTTTTCTATGAGAGGGAGAAGCTAGATGAAATCGTCAACCGTACACAGTCACTCTCTATAAACTCTAAGGGTCAAATGTGCCTATCAGCATAACTCTTTTGGAAACTCCAAGATGTCATCAATTGGCTCTAAATTAATGAACCTGCTTCATGGTATCTCTAAGCAAATCAATATCTATACAATCCATCACAACAGACACAAACTAACCGATGGATGATCTATATCTTTGGTCATACAAAGCCTAAAAATGAATCATCTGGATGCTAGAATGATAATTGTTATTTTGTGCAATTTCTGATCCACCAAGGGCAAGTGTTGATCCTACTAGACTCTAAAGCGAATCATGCATGCCTGGAGTATAACCTCTAATACCTAAATCATCCTTTCAGTCCATTTGTCACTTTGGGAGCAAAATGCTATACTCATGTCCAACCGAATACCAATCTTTGTTGTAGGGTCTCTAAAAGTGAGAAGTAAATAATAAACCTAGATCAGATACTATAGAAAAAGCAATCCCATGGAGCTTAAATGTTTGACCAATATAATGATGGGCCAACTTTTCCAACATATACTTAACATTGACCACAATGATGAGAACAATAACTTAATCAAACAATCCATGACAATCCAAATGGAGTCATGACAACCCAAGGTAGCGGGTTGATGTGCTTTCAAAATACAGCACTTTTGATGTTTAAAACTTGAAATTTTGTGTGTTTTCAACGCAATGTTAGTTGGTTTTATGTATTTTATTTACAGATTCCAGGGTTGGCCTTAATTTTGGGAAGAAAATACAGAAATTGTTGATTTTGATGAAGTACACGACCCTTTATGGGTTGTAGATCATTCTACGAGATGTGAAGGAGGTTTCGTGTACAATTCCAGTAAGGGGCTGATTTTATGAAGTTGTTCTACAAAACTGCAGAGGGTCATGGATTGGTGCAGAGGGTCATCGATTGGTTTATGAGTCATAGAACATGGTTCATGCCCTAAGAATCAGAGATGAGGATCTTTTTGAAGATTCATCAGACGAAAGCCCCCTACGGGCCGTAGAACACTTTACGGGTCGTAGAGGGGTATCACAGATCTCAAGTCCAACTTTTCAGGGAACACTTTACGAGACCCCAATTATGGGTCGTGGAATAACGTACGGCCATAAACCTGTTCGTGAGGCGTGCCAACCCAGCTATTTTATTTTGTTTAGGACTTGTATTTTAAATATTATAAATAAGTTTTTAGGTTATTTTTCATGAAGTTGACAGAGAGATTGATAGTTAGAGAGAAAAAATAGTGAGATTGAGTAGAAAATATTAGAGAGCTATGAGAAATACTTGTACTTTGATTTGATCTTTAATCTTGTGATTCTCATTGAAGTTTGGATTTGCTTGATTTTCAATTGTGTAAATACTCTATTATGTTATTCCAATTCATAAGTCTTGCATCTACACAAATCATGAGTAGATAAATCCACAGCTACGGTTGTAGGATCCATGAAGAACTACCAAGATAAAATCGGATAAATCATAATTCTTGAAAACTGTACATGCGTGTATTAATTAACTCTCTTTGTTTTGCATGTTTTCTAGTGGTGCCCAACATTAGAACTTGTCTCGTGCTATTGACTACATCAAGGTAGTAATGAATAGGAAAAAAGATTAATTAACAGGTTTTGATTGATGTCTTCTCGTCTAATCAACCGAACTGAGCCAATGGGAGGTTGTACTGAGGCTAATAGGTATGGGTTAGTAATGCACATTACGGAGATGGGCCAAGTCATGTACGATTGTGGACAACAGAAAAGAAAAGATTATACAAAAGTTGCATTCTTATGAGTCCCACATAATTACAGGAATCCCACATATTTCCTCTCCCTCTTGGCTATAAATAGCCAGTCTTTGTAAAGAATAAGCAGATGAATAAATAGACGAAGTAATATACTTTCTCTTCTTCTCTCAATTTTCAGGCTTTTATTTCACTTTAAATTTATTCTAGATTTATTATATAACACGTTATCAGAGGCATCTCCAAAGAACAGTTACTTGTAGTAGTTGCTAAAGATGGAAACAATAAATGTTTCCAATAGCCTAGGCTATTACTGGGGCAGGAAAAAAGGAAGCATGGAGATGGTTTGTGAGAATCTTGCAAAATGATCTACAACTGGAGAATGAAGATCAAATTACTGTAATTAGTGATATGCAAAAGGTATGTATTTACTATACTTCTTTAGTTACTTTATGCACTATTTTCAACAGGAAGCTAGCAGGTGAGTCATCTACTTGCTTAGCTTAAATTGCTAACTAAACGGAGATGAGGACCGACGTTGAATTTGTCCAAGTCCGATTATGAATAAATTCCGTGTTAAGGGTGTAACTTTAGCCCATGTTTTAGCATCATAAATGGACTATATTTTCAGCCCAAGAAGGATATTAAAAGTGAAATTCTCCTCTCGCCTAGACCAAGGGGCTTAGTCAACTTAACTTGTTGTCCTGCGTGCTACACACTAGAAAAGAATTAGATTATCCAGTGATAGTAAGTTAAGGAATCATGGGGAAATAAAAACCCTAGTTTCTCTCCATATTGATTAAACTCTCGTGTAAGTTAGGTTTACTTTTCTACTAATTATTACAAACCCCCTCCCCCTTTTGGGGAAGTAAGTTGGTTAATTAATCAAATTGTGTTAATTAAATTCTCCTAAGTCTACGTATTCCCTTGGGTTCGACCCTAACCTTGGTTAGGTTCTATTTATTGACAGGGACCACTTTATCCTCAAAAAGGAGGTGTAACTTGGGTGATATTAAGATTTTGGCACCATTGTTGGGTAATACGACTAAACTTGGTTAATTTATAGTGATTTGGGTATTAATCTTTATCTCCCACATTTACATTTTTTTTGTTGTTTTTGTTTCTTTGCAGGGTGTAAATGTAGTGTATGTCCAACACACGAAGTTGAGGCAGACCCTTGAATTTGTTTGACATAGAGATCTATAGAAAATTGAGAAGAATGGCCCAACATAACGCTAATAATACGGCTAATGTAGGTCTGAATAGGAACGAGAATGAGAACGTTAATCATGAGAACCCACCTCCTACTGAGGACATTGTTCCATATCCACAGGATTTAATGCCAATTCTTATCAGTGGAATCAATACACGTTGAATCCTATGGCTATAGAGGTGACTGAAGCTATTGTGTTGCCACCACTATCAGCTGATAAAAAGTTTGTGGTTTCAAGTGGGTTGCTTTAGACATTGTAGAACTATGGGCTATTTATTGGATTACCATCAGAGGATCCTCACAGCCATCTATACAATGTTGCATTCATTTGCAAAAGTGTGATGGGAACATAGAATCTATCTATGGATGATGTGGGACTTCATGTCTTCCCATTGTTCCTTACAGGTAATGCATCACTATGGCTATCTAAGGTCCCGTAGAGTTCGATCACCAATTGAGCTGAATTGTAGAAGGCCTTTTTGGAGAGGTACTTCCTGAGGTTGAAGAAGCTCAAGTTGAAAGATCATATCAACAACTTTGAGCAACTTCCTGGTGACTCGATTAGTACTATATGGGAGCGGTTTACCAAATGCTTGAGGAGTGTCCCAGACCACAAGATAGCAGATGATGCCTTGGTGGAGATCATTTACCATTCCTTTGATGAAAATAGTCAGGCTTGTGTTGATACCATTATGGGGAGCACAATCTGAGATCAGCCATTCGCAAGGATTGCTGAAAGAATGGAGAGAGTGGTCAAGACCAATTGTACACAGGAGAAGAGAGACGGAGCATCTACCAAAAGTTCATGCGCTATCAGTATTGGTTCAGAGCAAGCTAAGATAATTGAAGAAATTATGCAAGAGCTTGCTCGAGTCCGCACAGACATTGAGGTGATGATGAAGCAGAATCAGGAGCGAGTTAATGCAGTTGTTCATCAACCTCCATGTGCACCCATGTATGATGAGCCTTACTATAAGGAGGACACTTGTTTTATTACTGATCCGATGGGGGGTTTCTAGACTAACTCCTAAGGGTCTAATCAAGACTATTAGTGCCAAGGTCAAGGAAATCAAGGTCGGAACTTTAACAAAGATGAAGCTTTCAGGGACAACTGCAAAGGATACTATGGTCGGAATAGGAGCCAAGATAGAGAAGTAGATTGGCGTCGTAGAGATGGGTACCAATATGGTCCATGTGTGCCACCACACAAATGCGACACAGGTGCAGCTAGCTCACAAATTGAGGAGATGTTTGATCGTCTGTTGAAGAAAGTTGAGAAATAGGATGAGACTCTGAGGGGGATGAAATCTAAAATCTTCAGTATTAACCAGAAAATTGAGTCTCATTCTGTCGCTATCAAATAACTTTCACAATAGTATGATCAACTGTCGACTCAACTCAATCAGCATCACAAGTGTACACTGCCGAGCAACATATTTCAGAACCCTAAGATTGAAGGGCAATACATGGCGGTTACTACTCGTAGTGGCAAGAGCACCATTTGACCCTCCCATGCTAGTTGATAAGGATAATGTTATAGAGAAGACAGTTGTGGCTAAGGATGCAGGTATCGGAGATGATCATGGCAAGGATGGGGTGAGTGAAGCTGTTGATGCACCACAGAAGTTGAAGCCCATTCCTAGACCTCCTCCTCCCTTCCCTCAAAGAATCAAAAAAAGGGAGGAGGAAGGCAAGTTCAAGAACTTTCTCTCCATGTTGAAACAACTCTCCATCAATATCCCTCTTATCGAGACATTAGAGAAGATGCCAGGGTATGCAAAGTACAAGAAAGAACCTAGTTATGAAGAAGCGAACTATAAGTCAGGAGCTCTCATAAGAGCTTCAACATTATGGTGTGATTGCTACGAGGCCCTTGGTCCAAAAGCAAGAAGATCCTAGTTCTTTTACCATATCTTGCACCATTGGAGATGTGGAGTTCGTAAGGGTATTATATGATCTAGGTGTTAGCATTAATTTGATACCCCTTGTGCTCTTCAAGAAGCTAGGATTGGGGGGCCCTACTCCGACGAGCATGCGTTTGTTGATGGTTGACCACACGATAAAAAAGCCTGTGGGGTTACTATATGATGTGTTGGTCAAAGTTGAAAAGTTAATATTCCCCGTAGACTTTGTGATCCTAGATTGCAAAGTCAACTTCGACGTCCCAGTCATCGTGGGGACACCATTCCTGGCCACTGGGAAAGCACTAGTAGATATGGAAGCCAGTCAACTTAAGTTTAGATTGAATAATGAAGAGGTTGTCTTTAATATCTGTTAGTATATGAAGAGGCCAGACGATTTGAAGAATAAAGCCTGGCCAATTGGTGAACTCTGAGTAACCAAGTTGTCCAAGGCATGTTGCGACAATAAATCAGGTGCTACTTGGGAGGCAACCCAAGATTTTTGATGTAATAGTTGTAGTTATAGCTTCAGTTTTAGTTTTTGGACTCATAGTTAGTTTATTTTCTTGTATCTTGGTTGTAAGTTTAGACATTTGGCTTGTTGCATATAGGGTAACAGTGTGTTCGATGAAGAATGTGAAGGTACATGGCTAAGTCAGCCACTCTTGGCTGAGAAGAGCATCAGGAAATGCCTCCATGACTAGTTTTACTGGCCATAAATCACTTTACAACTTGTACAACATCTCGTAGACATTTCCAGTGAGCAACAAGTTGTGAACTCTAGTCCACAAGCCAACTTTACTATCCTTAGATAAAACTACGAGTCATGAATGGGGTCAAGGACCCCGGCTAAGTTTTCTGAACTTTACACTAAGTGTTTGGGTTCTACGACCAACCCTACGAGTCATACTTCATTTTACGACTTGTAGACTGGTCCGTGAAATCCAATCTGAAAAGTAGGGTTTGGATGTTCTACAAAACCACAATTCATGAGCTGTAAAACACCTTACTGTCATGACCCGGACCTAGGGCCTAGATGTGGCACAACGAATGGGAACTCGAAGTCCGTGAATAAGCCTCAAGATAAAAAAAACTCACAACATCGGTTCAGAAGAGCACACAGATAAATACATAGTACTACAGGACAGGGAAATAGGACTCACTTTTTGGGGGCATTACGGGACTTAGGATCTTTCCATCACAACATATAAAAAGTTATCAATCATATAACCAACTCAGATAACAATAATCAAGATAACCAACTCATAAAATAGACATAAGTTATAACATGTAGCACAAAACGTAAGGAGGTTTACAAGGTGTCTAACAGTGCCTCTACATAGAAGGGTCGGGGGCCAAGACATTCCCTGGGCTCACTCTCAACACATAAAGAAACTAAAGTACCAAAGATAGATAGGACTCACCACTACAATAAACTTAGAATCAGATCTAAGCATCAAACGGTGGATGATCAAAGTCCTCGATCCCTGCATGGTGAAATCAAGTGGGCAAGAGTTGTGCTAGTATGTTTGAATGTACTAAGTACGCGGGATGCAATGCATGAACTTACCAAAAACCTGCATATCAATGTTAGATGACAAGGGCACATATTATAGAAGAAGATATATATAACAAGAAGTATAGTATAGAAAGATGTGATGAAATTCATGATGCATGAAATGCAAATGATGCTCATATAAATAATGGGGATTCGACCTCAACCGACATAAGTAAGACTAAGTCAGCTATTATTTGGAACCCCAATGATTACCCCTTATCGGTAAAGAGTAGTTTACTTGCTAAGGGTAAACCATGCTTCACCTTACGGGTCTCCCATTTCGGATAGGATATTCATATCAAAACATATCATATCATATCATATCATTTCATCTCCTTACGGGCAACCCCATTTCGGATAAAATACCTTACAAGCCTCCCATTTCAGAAAGAAAACCTATGCTAGGCACATAGTTCAAGGAAAGGGAGAAGGCCCTTGGGGATAGCCCTAATGCCCCCAATCCATCAGTGCTAAGTCATCATCCCAAAGGAATATTTTATAATATACATATATACATACTCTCAAAAGAAACAAGTCTTGCCAAAATGTTTCAATGCACAATTAGGCTTAAAAGCCAAACACCTTTCATAATAGTTCATACTTAGGCTCAAATGTCAAAACCATATTTTCATAGTCATAATACCCATGCATAGGAATAGCCCATTCATATACAAAATGGTGTAAGAACCCAAAATGCTCAAAGAGCCATAATCATAGACATGTATGTGATCACATTCTTGTCATAATTAATATTTTATCAAACTCATATCATATAACAAAATTAGGCTTAACCCACTTCATAATTTCCATAATAATCCATGTATAGGAATGCATGTGCTATGAATAATGAGAGAATGGCATGAGTAATTTAGATTCAATCTAAAATTAATAATATTATATGAAATTCAAGTGAAAACATAATTAAATCTACATTTAAAATCATAATATAGTCACCCATGAATATACAAGCCTTAAAGGGACATGCATACTTCAAATTCCATAAACAAAAAATAAATCCTCATATAATGATTTAAATTACCTTAAAATTATCAAATAAACACTACCCATGCATCAACAGAATTTAGGAATCATAATATTCAAAACTCCGATTTAAAGTAATCTATAAATTCGTAAAATTGTTTGAAAATGGTGTGGATCTTCTTGATTGGAAGGTAATCAAGGATCAAACCCACATACATTCACTAATATGAAGAAACCCCAAAGAATATTGAAGAAAAGTTGAGTTCCCAACTCCAATGTTGAAATTTCCAAGTGTTTTTTAGTGGAAAGCTTTTGAGTTTTAAAATATGAAGAGTGATTTTGAATGTTTGAAATAAGTTTTAGGTCTTTAGATGACCTTAGAATATCATAGGAATTCCCAAAAGACAAATAGAAATAATCAAACTTACAAAAATGTCATTAATGAATCGGAGGAAAAATTTATCGAAAGCCATCTGACTGGAGGGTAAACGGCTCGTGTGGCACTCCACGATCCGTGTGAAGTGTCTGCGAAATGATACTTAGAAAAGTTTTTGGAAATTTCGATCTTGAACCAACACTTAGAATTTTTCACACGAGCCCACTAAATGGACACCTTTCACGAGTCGTGTGAAGCTGCACGGTCTGTGTAGTGCTCGTCACCCCAACCTTAGGAAAATTTTGCAAAAACGTTACGAGATGGTTATTTAACACTTAGAAATATTTTCACTCCAGAGCTTTACGAAAGGCCAAATGGGCCTGTCTCACACCATACGACCCGTGTGACTGGTCGTGTGGCCTCCCTTAGCCCCGATGATGGGGTTTTCAAGCTTAGGCCACCCCACGGCTCCTCCACACAACCCGTAAAGTATCACAAGGCCTTTGTGGGGTGCCACTGAGGCTTGTCTTAGCTTGCAACACCGCCCCAAGGCCAACAAGCAAGATTTAAAGCTAAGTGTGGTCTCACTAGAGGCCATACGACTCGTGTGACCCAACACTGGCCGTGTGGTCTCTCTTGAGACACACTTGGTCCAACTCTTTACCCGAAAAGAGATTTCTCAAGGTCTAACGACGTCATACGGAATCTGGATCGTTACATCATCTTTCCCTTGGGAACAGTCGTCCTCGAATGTGCAAGAACAAGGCTTAAAAGGCTTGAGTTAGAACATGAAACTTTTAAACACAAGATACCATATATAGTTCAAACAATAACATTACCCCAATGCCTCTAAGGCTCCCGCCCATTGCGGGGTAAGGGGGGTCAGATGTATGCAGCCTGACCCCTATGTTTAAAAACATAGCGCGACTGTTTTCGGATGACCCATGATACATAGTTCATCATTTGAAAATCACAAAGGCATTAAATCTCATGTCAAAACGAAATAAAATCATTCAAAACATCATAAAACCATTTTAATGCACATGTAAGCATGTCATACCATGAGACTCAAGAAAGAAAGAATTGGGACCAACGAGAAAAGGAAGAACCTAATATTTTATGAACTTGTCTATTTAATCATGAACATATGCAATAACATGGGGCTGAACTTAAGACTTGAGATCAAATAAAGGACTTGAATCAATACTTTAGGCTTGAGTTGAGTAGAGAAGGTAAGGATATGACTTTTGCATGTCCGCTTCGGCCTCTCAAGTAGCACTCTCAACTTGTTGATTCCTCCAAAGAACCTTAACGGACGCCACCTCTTTGTTTCTCAACTTCTTCACTTGCCTATCCAAAATCTGAAGTAGAACCTCTTCGTATGTCAAATTATCCTCCATAATACCTATAATGTCAAGAGGCACAATGGCATTCAGATCACCTACACATTTTCTCAACATAGACACATGAAACACCGAGTGAACAAATTCATTTCCCAAGGCAATTCTAACTCATAAGATACCTTGTCAACCTTTCTCACCACCTTACAAGGGCCCACATATCTTGGTCTCAACTACACCTTCTTACCAAAATGAATCACACCCTTCATGGGTGACACTTTCAAATAAACCCAATCACCAACTTGGAATTCAAGATCCCTTCTCCTTATATCGGCATAAAAGTTTTGACAACTTTGGGTCGTCTTCAACCTCTCTCTAATCATCCTAACCTTTTCAAGAGCCTCGATAACTAGATCTGGTCCCAGTAAAGCTACCTCACCAACGTCAAACCAACCAACTCGTGATCTACAATGTCTCCCATAGAGAGCCTCAAATGGAGTCATACCGATGCTAGAATGATAGCTATTGTTATAGGCAAACTCAATCAACGAAAGATGATCATCCCAACTATATTTAAGCTTCAACACACATACTCTAAACATATCATCAAGGGTTTGGATGGTCCTCTCGGGTTGGCCATCCGTTTGAGGGTGGAAGGTCGTAAAATGCTTAACTCTAGTATCAAGACCCCTTTGAAAATATCTCCAAAAATGTTAAGTGAATTGTGTCCTGTGATCTGATATGATGGACAAAGGGATCCCATGCAACTTTACAAAGTCATGAATGTATAAACTTGCATAATCTTCAGCCCTAATGTGGTCTTAACCGGTAGAAAGTGAGTTGATTTTGTCATCCTATCAACCATCACCCAAATGGAATCAAAACTCTTTCTAGTCTTGGGCAACCCAACCAAAAAATCCGTATTAATAACCTTCCACTTCCAAGTAGAAATATCAATGTCTTGGGTTAGGCTTCCTAGCCTTTGATGCTCGGCTTTGACTTACTAACAAGTATGACAACCGAAAACGAACTTGGCAATGTCCCTTTCCAAGCCTCCCCACCAATACACCTCTCTCAAGTCTCCATACATTTAGAATAAGAGTTATGGGCCTCATCAAGGATTCTTTCTATCAAACCATCAACACACGGTACACACAGCCTACCTTGGTACCTAAGGGTACCATCTCCCCCTTGGGAGAAAATCTCTACCTTGCCCTCTTTCACCAAGGCCTTCAATTCTAACAAGGAGGGATCAAGATCTTATTTTGCTATCGCCTCATCAACCAAAGAAGACTTAGTACCATCAACAAAAATCGCACCACTATTACCAACCTCTTCTAACCTAACTCCCAATCTAGCCAATCGATGCACTACCCTAGCCATCTCCTTCTCACTACTATCAACATTACCTAGGCTACCCATGGACACCCTACTCAAAGCATCCGCCACCACATTTGCCTTACCCGGATGATAATGCACACGCATACCATAGTCATTAAGAAGTTTTAACCATCTCCTTTACCTCAAGTTGAGATCCTTTTGAGTGAAAACATATTGTAGGCTCTTATGATCGGTGAATACATCAACATGCACCCCATACAAGTAATGACGCCAAATCTTTAAAGCAAACACAGCGATGGATAACTCAAGGTCATGGGTAGGGCAAGTCTTTTCATGCACTTTGAGTTGTCTTGAAGCATAGGCTATGACCTTACCGTTTTGCATCAACACACATCCCAAATCGACCAGGGAAGCATCATAATACACAACAAATCCCTCAAGCCCATCCGGTAGTGACAATATAGGAGCAGACACAAGCTTATCTTTCAATATTTGGAAGCTCCTCTCACATTCATCGGTCCATACAAACTTAACCTTCTTTTGAGTCAATTTTGTCATAAGGGGGGCAATAGAAGAGAACTCATTGACGAACCTCTAATAGTAACCAGCTAAGCCCAAGAAACTCCTAATGTCCGATGGGGTCAATCGTCTAAGCTAATTTCTAATCACATCGGTCTTCTTTGGATACACCTTAATACCATCCCCCGACACCACATGCCCTAGGAAGGAAACCTCCCTTAACCAAAATTCACACTTTTCATATTTTGTATACAATTTCTCCTCCCTCAATCTTTGCAACACAACCCTTAAATGAGCCATATGCTCCTCCTCACCACGAGAATAGATCAAGATGTCATCAATGAAGACCACAACGAAGGAATCAAGATAGAGTTTAAAGACCCTATTCATTAGGTCAATAAAGATGGTCATTGCATTGGTCACCCAAAATATATCACCACAAATTCATAGTGCCCATACCTAGTCCAGAAGGTTGTCTTGGGAATATCACACTCCCTCACCTTCACTTGATGATACCTGGACCAAAGAAATCTTAGAGAAATGGTTAGTCCCTTGCAATTGGTCAAACAAATCATCAATCCTTGGAAGAGAATACCTATTCTTGATGCTGACCCTATTGAGTTGTCGGTAGTTAGTAAACATCCTAAGGGATCCATCCTTCTTTTTCACAAACAAAACTCGAGCATCCCAAGGTGATTGGTTATGCCTAATAAATTCCTTCTCCAATAAGCTCCTCAATTGCTCCTTCAATTCCTTCAACTCCGTCGAGGCCATGAGGTAAGGGGGAATAGAAATAGGTTGAGTATTGGGGAGGAGGTCTATGCCAAAGTCT
>JAABOM020000002.1:11694370-11713856 GCA_011800125.2 Solanum clarkiae
ATGATTATGTATGTATGAGATGTTTGTTGGGCGGTTGTACCGCAGCGGTGACCTTGTCGGCCCGCTTATGTATGTATATGTTTGTTGTCTGTTCTGAGCTTCTGTTTGCAGGTGAGGTTAGTCAGTAAAATAAAGGAAACTCTGCCGAAATTTTGGTAGATTTCTTGTCTGTAATAGTCGGATTTTTTTCGGGTTAGTGTTTGTCTGAGTGCCCTAACGACACTAGTCACGGCCCCTGGGTTGGGTCGTGACAGTGTATATATATACCACAGCGGTATCATATAGAATGAGCTAAGTCCTTTGTGATACCCAATTGGTATACATGATACCCAATTGGTATACATGATTTTTTTAAGAAGTAAATAAAAAAATTATTAAATTCTAAATTAGTAGAAAATGTATTAGTTATATACTCTATAAGTATATTTGTACCATATCGATATCATATAAGATTGAGTTTAATCATTTGTGATACCCTATTGGTATATGTAT
Organism: Solanum clarkiae; assembly: GCA_011800125.2. Taxonomy (NCBI): domain Eukaryota; kingdom Viridiplantae; phylum Streptophyta; class Magnoliopsida; order Solanales; family Solanaceae; genus Solanum; species Solanum clarkiae. The sequence goes on from JAABOM020000002.1 coordinate 11,694,863, forward strand.
ACCCTATGATATATCACACAATTAGGTGTTGATGTTAGCATGACATTGACGTAAGCGTGCGAATTTTAATATTAGGGAGCCAAATTTTTAATAGTACCGGGGTATAAAATGTAAAGAGGTATATGAATATAAATAGTTTACTTTAAAGGGGTGCAAACTTAGTTTTCCCTTAATTTTTTAACCAAATTAAATATTGTCTCCACTTTAATTAACTGCTCCTATTTAATTTAGCAAAAAATTAAGAAAAATTATAAATTTTGTGACTTCAAATTAAAGATATTTCAAATTATTTGACTCAAACTTATCGATAATATTTTTTGATCTTGTGATGTGAAAAGTTAAATTTTAAAAATTACGAAAATAAAGGGAAAGATAAGGAGATATTTTTTTTGAGATAACTTAAAAAAAAAGAACAAATAAATTAAAATAAATAAGATATTATATTTTTAAATTTAATTATACGAATAAGAGTGTAAATTTAATTATTGAATCCTAACAACATTTACTAGTAATATTCAGAAGTATCACGTAACATCCAATTCCGTATCAATTGAGAGTGTAATTATTCTCATTCAATTACGCCAAATCTCTTGTTACTTGTGGAAAAAGGAAGATTCGGGCGTGAGATGGGCACGTGGGAAGCTCTTTGACGAAGACTGTTAAAACCCCATTTGTGTGTCCTCCGCCAAACCCAAAAATCATTTTCCCCTATTCCTTAAACCCTTCCAAAACCTTAACACTTTTGCTGCCGGTGATGACAAAACTCAATGTATCGAACCCCAAAATGTGGGTTGTCATCGGCGTCGGATTCGCCGGAATATTGATCCTGGCTGAGGTTAATCGGCGACGACTGAAAGCTAGAAACTCATTCAAACAAGGGTATGGCGCTTTTATTGAGCGCCTAGAGTTGCTTCCATTTCCTCAACCACCTCCTCCAGCTGCTCGACTTCCCCTCTTTGGCCTCTCATTCGCCATCAATGACAAGTTAGTCACACTACTCTGTTCAAAGTTAAAAAAAGTTCTTTTTCTTATCTTGTTAGAGTTTTGGTTTTGGAAGAAAAACAAAATATTTAGGCTAATACCATTTTTGCTTTCATGCTGTGCATTTCTGGACGTGGAATTGATTCTACTTTCTTTTTCTCTACTTGCACTTGTATAGTGTTGATGTGAAGGAATATGTGACGGGTTTTGGTAGTCCAGCGTGGAAACGGACGCATGAGGTGGCTACAAAGACAGCCATGGTTGTGACTGCCCTTCTGAAGAATGGTTCTGCTTGTGTTGGGAAGACCATCATGGACGAATTTGGACTTGGGTATCTTTGCTTTTTCTATCTATTCTTTGGAATTAATTCCCACTTTAATTTTAAATGAGATATTTGATTCTACACGGAGCTTAAATGTTACTTTTAATCATATACTGCTTGAATGAACATTGAAGCTATCTTGAAAAGTATTTCTATAGAGAAAACATGACATCAAGTTTCAAATAGTGAACAGTTTAATGAATATGAATCCTTAGAAGTTGTGAAAGATGTGGCCTCAGGGCATTGGTCTAGTGATAAGGGCACAACATCAGTCTGGCACACATAGGTTTGAATCCTGCCACAACAAAAGCTTGGTAGTGGAGAAGGGCAGACCTATCATCCACCGAATATCTAATTGTGCGCCACTAGCTCTTCTGATTTCTTGATTATAAAAAGAAAGATCGTGAGGATGTATAGAAATGGAATGGCGCAGCACATTCTAGGATATAAATGGAAAGAGTGGCAAAAGAGTTGGGACAGAGGTAGTATGGTTTTCAGCTATATACCTGGCTATCATCTGTTGCTACACACTCTTTCCTCCCTCTATGTTTCTTTTGGCTGAGGAAGACAGTTTGTGTTTGAAGAAATGCCAGTTCAGAGAAAGGAATTGATGTCTCTGTTTGAATGTTTCAGGATTACTGGAGAGAATGTGCACTATGGTACTCCAACTAATCCAAAATTGCCATCTCATATTCCAGGTGGTTCATCCAGTGGTTCAGCTGTTGCTGTTGCAGCTGATCTTGTTGATTTTTCTTTAGGTATGGATCTCAACTTAAATTGCAGTTATTGAAAATTGTTGATTCAAAGTTTCCTCTTCTTCTTGTTCCTGTGTCTGTTCAATTTTGCTATAGTGATTCAAAGTGCGCAGATGATGAAGTTTTTATATTCACAAATATGTTCTAGTTGTTGAAGATATTTTCATGTTGTAGTCACCAAGGGTGTTTGCGTGAGGCTAATAGTCAATGAAGTGAGAGAAGAACTATAAGGTCTCTGGTTCAAATCCAGAAAAAAGAAAAAACTCGGTGATTCTTCCATCTGCTATGCCTTGGTCAAAAAGTTATACCTGATACCTGGTTGGAGGTCACAGGTATCCAGTGGAATAGTCGAGGTGCGTCTAAGCTGGTCCAGACACCACTATCTTAAAAAGAGATATATTCCTGCTATAGTCTAGGCCTCCTCTTTCCTCTTTATCTTCCTCTTTTGGATAGATTTAACATTGAGTTGTGTTCTCCTCATCTTATATATATCTGCGAAGTATGAACATGATGAATTAGAGCTTAAATTTTTAAGTAGTTGGCCAGCTTCTGTTTGACTAATTGGAGTGGTATTAATTTGTAATAAAAATTCACTTTGGATTCAGAGTGTTAGAATTGTTACAGAGGCTGATCTATTGCAGGTACCGATACGACTGGGTGCATTAGAGTCCCAGCAGCATTTTGTGGTGTCTTTGGGTTTAGGCCATCACATGGGGCCGTATCAACTATTGGTGTTCTGCCTGTATCACAAAGTCTTGACAGTATTGGTATGTATTGTTCTCTACACTATTACCACATTAATATCTTTGTGACGAAATGCAAAAAGATGTCTGGAGAGGCCAAATTCTGTATCTGCAGCTGTTAAGTAAACATTTAGTCAAGAAGTAGAAAAAGTCTCCCAGGAGAAGACCTTAATTTCTTGTTGCAAAATTGCATTGGTGGAACCAGGATAGTAGAAAGTTCTTCACTATTTCCATATTAGAACAGCACCAGAAAAAGGGGAAACAAAAGTTGACAAGTTATTTTAATGCTGAATGGGATAAAAAGGAACTTTTACTGATTTCCTTGCTTACCATTTAAGTCCCCGATCGAACTCCAATTTTGACACTTATCATGACTATGAAACTAATTTACATGACAACCTACAACCCCAATGTCTGATACTTTTCACGACCACAATACTAATTGACATGTCAACCTATTGAAATGTCTTGATTTAGAGGGTGTTTGGATTGGCTTTCCAAAAATAGCTTATAAGTTAAAAGCCATAAGTTGGAAGTACCCAGCTTTTGGCTTTAGCTCATTTTTGGCCTAAAAGTAAGTGCTTAAAAACACTTTTTTGTTTTTGCCAAGCACCACAAGAAAGAGGAAAAGAGCTTAAAAGACAAAAGCACTTAAAATAAGTCAATTCAAACACTCTATTAGTTCTTTTGGGAACAACTTCTCTTTCTCCATGAGATAGCGGTAAGGTTTGCATACACTCTACCCTTCCCAGACTCCACTTTTGGGATTCACTGGTTATGTTGTTCTTGTTGTTATTAACACTATATTAGTTGGTAACCATATTTACACGGGAACTACCAACTACTAGTACTGGACAAGTATTTAACTGGCTGAATGTAAATTTAGGTAGCTTCCTCGAGAATAAAATATATTCTTATGAAAATGAAATAATTATTTTTTAATAAATATACAAGGGCTTGGAAACATTCCATCACAAGAGCATTAAGATCTTAAGTTTTGAACTCTAAATTTCTCTTTTTGAACAGGTATAATATATTTAAATTTCTTCACTTATCTGGCATAAAAAAGTTTAATCAGATCTTCTTCCAAAACATGGAATACCTCTATGGTGGGTGATTTGGAAGGAAAGAAATGTCCAAGTTTTGTAAGGGAAGAAGGACATTGTATTTAAGCTTAAGCTCAACTGTATATCCCTGCTTTGTTTTTGGTATAACATTGGTATGCCAAATTTCTTAGAGTCAAACGCCATGATTGGATTTATTTAGTTCTCTCACTTATTGTAAAATCCTTTCTTTCTCTTGCATGTATGTAAAACATCAGGACCATAAGATTTTGGATATTCGGGACACTATTTGAGGGATGAAATGAGATTGTCTTTGAGGAACCGAGCCATTCTAACCTCAAATTGATGAAAGACTTCTATGCAAATTAGGACAAGTTTGAGAGGCAAGACAGTTTCTTAGACATGCTAATTACCGCATAGGGTGAGGAAAATTTTCATCTCTTGTGCCTCATCATTGGTCCATTTCACACCTCCTCTATCTCTTTCCTCCAACTTTAGCTGTTTGGCTAAGTGTGCATTATAAGTGCTTAAGGAAGCAGGGTGTGCAAAAAATAGTGATTCAACAAATGGGTCAAGGCTAGCAACATAGCTGCCAAATAAAAGGATACATGGTCAAAGGGGCTGACAAGGGGGCAATTGATATCATGATAAGCTAGAAAATTCAAAACGAGTTGTCTATGATTTATAAAGAGGAGAAGACTTGGTTACAAAGACCTTTTGATGAGGAGGAGATTCTGGACAACATCAAATAATGTGCCAAGAAGAAAGCTCCAGGCCAGATGGCCTTTTCCAGACTTTCTGGGATGTTTTAAAGGAAGATATAATAGGAACTTTGGCACAGTTTCACGCTTATAAGAATTTGAAAAAGTGTTTGAATGCAACCTTTATTGCATTAATACCTAACAAAGATTGGAGCCTCAAATCTTAAAGATTACAGAATTAGTCTGGTTGGAGGAATGTACAAGATCATGGCCAAGTTACTTGCTGAAAGTCTAAAAAAGGTGGTGGATAAATGGGTAAACAAAAATCAGATGGCTTTTATAAAGGGATGATAGATTATGGATGCTACCTAATTGCTAGTGAGTGTATAGGCTCAAGGATGAAGATGGTAATGCATGATTACTTTGTAAATGAGACCTTAAGGAAGCCTATGACCATGTTTACTGGTCTTCTTACTAAACACTGTGAGTAGGGGTGACAAAATTAAACCCAACATCGCCAACCCTTTATTTGTTAGCTCAACCCATCTCAACTCAACCCATTCCAACCCATTTACAATTGGATTAATATGCAACTCGAATTGACTCGAGAGAGCTCTTGTCAAAATATTTTTAGAACACTTTTTTTAATTTGATATGTTTTATATAGCCAGAATATAGAAAACTATAATTTAATTAAGTACTAAAATATTGCCAAAGAACAAACAAAATATGTAAAACTTAGTAAAAGCTGGGTGGGGTTGGGTCTTGACCCTCTCTATAACCCAATTTGATCCAACCCATTTTGATCGAAGCAAATTCGGGTTGGGTTAGGTTGGGTCTTGATCCGTTTATTATCTTGACCTATTATTCCCCGCTCAAATTTGACCCAACCCTCTCAGTTGCCACCCCTAACTGTGAGACAGATGTGCTTTGGGATCAAATGGTTGAAGTGGATACAGGCATGTATAGTTAGATTTCTGTCCTTGTGAATGGAGAGCCAGTGGGTTTCTTCAATGTTGAAAGTGGATTGAGACAATGGGACCCTCTCTCCTCCTATTTATATTGGCAATGGAAGGTTTTGATAGCTTGATGAGAATAGTCACAAAGAACACATGGCTAAGGGGCTTTCAAATAGTAGACAAACCAGGGTGGAAAAGAGATCAGTCATCTGTCGTATGCAAATGATACCCTAGTTTTTGTTACCCTGAGATTTAACAATTGAGATACTTCAAACTGGTTTAATCCTTTTTGGAAGCTGTAGCAAGACTAAGGGTCAACTGGGCAAAAAGTTGCTTGATTCCTATCAAAGAAATTTGTCAGATTTAGATATTGGCAACTATACTTGGTTGTAGAGTAGCCTACCACTTATTTGGGGATGCAGTTAGGCAGTTGGCACAAAGCTTTGGAAATATGGGATGAAATCATTTGAAAGCAGAAATGAAATTAGCAAGATGGAAAGATCAATTCTTCTTACTAAAAGGTAGAACCATATTGGTAAACTCAGTATTGAACTTACTTCCCACCTATGTAATGTCTCTATTTCCTATTCCCTCTAAGGTGGTGAAAAAATTAGATAAACTCAGAAGAAACATCCTTGGGAAAAGAGGCAAAGAAGAAAAAAGCTATCATCTAGTGAACTGGGATACAATGATGCTATGCAAAGAAAAGTGAGGCTTGGGAATCAGAAACTTGAGAGTGCAAAATGAAAGTCTCCTAATGAAATGACCTTATCAGTGAGGATAAGGTCCTTTGGGAGGGAAGGGATACTGGCAAAATATGGTGAACTTAGGTTGGGGCCCTCAGGGACAACTTCAATGCGATATGGTTAGGGAGTGTGGAGATCCATGAGAGCTATGTGGGACTCACCGGAAGAAGAACTAATTCTGAAGGTGGGGAATGGGCTAAGTGAAGTTCTGGCACGGATGTTTGGATCAATCTAAGTTCACTGAGGAAGTCTTCCTAGGTCTTTTCTGTATGTGCTACAATCCTGAAGCCAAAATTAGAGAATGGTGGACTGCACAAGGTTGGGATCTGTCCTTCACAAGACCTTTGAATGATTGGGAAGTGACTAGAGTAGCTTCCCTTTTGGAAATGCTAGTTGGAAATAACATCTCTACAAATGCTCCTGATTGAGTAATTTGAAATCACACCAAGGAGGGGCTTTTCACAGTACATAGTGCCTATAAGAGAAGGGTGTAGGAAATGGCAGGTGGTAGACTTCACCAATGGAACAACATTTGGAAAGGATTGACTCCCATTAAGGTGAAATGCTTCACATGGCTAGTTAACAGAGAGCATCTCTCACTTATGAAGTGTTGCAAAAAAAGGAGGGGCTTTTCACAGTACATAGTGCCTATAAGAGAAGGGTGTAGGAAATGGCAGGTGGTAGACTTCTCCAATGGAACAACATTTGGAAAGGATTGACTCCCATTAAGGTGAAATGCTTCACATCATCACATGGCTTAGTTATTGGAGAGCATGTCTCACTTATGAAGTATTGCAAAAAAAAAAAAAAGGAACAACACTAATTCCCAGGTGTTTTTTGTGTAACTTGACAGGAAAAACAAACAAACACCTGCTCTTACATTGTAAGTACGCTACCCAATCATGGGAGCTTTTCCAAAACATCTTTGCCAAAGCTAGAGTATGCCAGAACATACTTTTGACCTCCTTAGGTACTGGATTAGAAGAGGAGGCAGCAATAATCAAAAGAGATGGTGGAAATTGATTCCTTCATGTATTTGGTGAGCTATCGACAGAGAAAGGAGTTATAGATGGACTCAATTCCATCCACAAAGTGAAATGAAAATTGTTTAGTATCTTTACTTTTTGGTGTAAACAATTTTACAGAAGATGTAGATCAAATCATAGACATGATAGGAACTTAGGAAGCTTGTAAATTTTTGTTGGAACATAGCTGTCACCCTTTTGATGGTAGCAACATTTTCTTAATGCTGAAGAATACTACTGACCAATTGTCAAAAAAAAAAACTTATAATCATTTTCTAAATCGAGCAACACTTAGATTTAACTTTAACTCACATGCTGAGTGAGTTCTAGACTACGTTGCAGTGCATGGATGGTTCCATTTTGACTCTCAATCAAAGCGAGTACTAGCAACCCTAAAAAGTATATTTATGAAGCAAACTAGTAAACAAAACCTAGGAGTCCAGAAATTGAGCTTAAGCGTCACACTACATGCTATTAATAATTTAAAGGCACTCATAATTTTTCAGTTCACAAGCAGTATTGTCTAATCCACGTGCCCAAGCCAAATACTGTTGGTATCAATCAAGCAACACAATACACCTTCAAATTTAAATCGAACTTTCTTCTTTTATCAATTTTATCCTAAAACTACTCAAAAATAAAATGTACCCAATTTAAAATGTTTCATCCCTTAAAAAAGAGAACCATGGTCTAGAGTAAAACCGAGGGGGGATTATTAACTACTAAAATGAAATAAAAATTAATTCGTAGCGTGTAATTTTTCCGTTTCAAGGCTTTTTTTCCCAAAGGGGAATGAAACAACTAAGCTAACAGTTCTAATTGTCAGGGTTAATTTTACATCCTACTCATCTTCTCAAGCTGATCTAATGCTTATATTCCTATGCAACTAGAACTAATAAGGATGCAACATAATTCCTGTAAAAGTAATTAAACAAGGGGACTAAGTATATTCTTAATCCTGATAGTGAATTCGTTCCTTAAAGTCTAGTTAATAGGGTGGAGCACTGTCTACTAATTTTTCATACTAGTAGTCGTAGTATTATTCTTGTAGTTTCTTGCTCTTCTACTTTTGTGACCTTTTGTTGTTTCTTGTACTTCGACTATTGTAGTATTTTGCTGTAGTTTCTATTCATCATGCTTTGGTATGCTTTCACATCCGTTACTTTTTTTTCTCTAAGTTGCGCGGACTCTTCATTTTCAATGTCGTATTTGTGTTGGATTCTCAAAAAAATACACTATATTTGGAGAATCCTGCACGCACCCATTGAAATTATTGAAGACCGAGTAACATAGCTTTTGCTAGGTTGCTTTAATTTTTTTTTCCTTGAGTTGATGGTTTATCGGAAAAAACCTCTCTACCTTTGAGGTTGAGGGTAAGGTCTAGGTACACTCTATCCTCCGCAGACCCTACTGTGTGAGACTACACTATATTGTTGTTCCTTAATGTCTAGGTTTTATGAACATGCATGATTCAATTCTATTGCAATAAAGAATTCTTACTTCCATATTCAGTTTCATGATTCATAGATCATATTCAATTGGTGACCAAACAATTAAATATTCTAAGCATAGAATTGAATAATTAAATGAATATGATAAAGCAAAAACTTCAAACATCAACATTCACGTAGCATCATAACGCTTGAGCTAATAAAACTTGTCACACATAGTCATGGTGACAATAATACAACAACATACCCAATATAGTCCTACAAGAGTGATCTTGGGAAGGTGAGGTGTACGTAAACCTTATTCCTGTCATCATACTAGCACAATAATAACAAACGGGTAACTGAAGATAGGTGGCTCCGGGATCTGCTCTTGCCCCACTGGGAAGAGAGAGACGCATGACTACCTACTAATCGTCTACCCTAATCCTCGACCTCCATCATCTCCTATTCAAGGTCATATCCTCGATGAATTGGATACATTTCATTTCATGTCTAATCACCTCTTCCAGTTCTTCCTTGCTCTACCTCTCCTCAAACCTATCCTCGCCAACCTCTCTGACCTCCTCACTAGGGCATCTGCGCTCCTCCTCTTCACATTCATGAACCATCTCAGTTTTGCTTCCCATACCTTGTCCATCACAAAGGCTACTCCCACCTTTTCCTCTTATATCTTCATTCTTAATCTTGTCTCTCTTGGTATGTCCACACCATCTTCATGGCATCAATAATACGAATATTAAAAATCATAAAGCTACTAAGAACAAATTAAAGAAGAAAAATTCACATGACTCCTTTCTCCGTAGTTGCCCTAGCTCTTTCCATTCCTTTACTGCTCAAATCTCCTAAAAAAGATATATTCTGAAGGTTTAATATGCAGTTGAAAAATATAGGACGAAGCTTCCTTTTTCCTAACGCAGTTGGAAGTTTCTTCCTGGGTTATCGGGGTGTGAGGTGCACACGCCAACACACAGGTGCCTAGACAGACGATCAGGCCAAAATCCTTGCACTTGCGCTTTGGGGTCGCAATGTGTGGCCGCTCCCGTGCTTTACTAGCACGATGCTTGAGAAAAACGCAACCACTGTTGTACATTTCTCAAGCGATGTACAGCCTATTGCGCAGGTCATGCGTCTCAATTTTGCCATTTCTCTTCAATGTTGTGTGCATTTCGTCCTTTTTACTCTTAAATGTCTCTTACACATAACAATACTTTAATTAAGCTCATAACATTGTGATTCACGCTACGAGCCTGAATAAAGTACTATAATGTGAGGTAATTAATCCTCAAATACTGCTTTTGTAACCAAATGTCAGTACCTCTAAACAACATCTCCTTTATGCTATTTTTCTTGCATTAATAATGTTCCTACTTTACAGATAAAAGAAATATCTTTACGTGTGAACCTTCAGGATTCCCTAGATTCTTTTTACTATCTCTACCCATATACCAGCCAATTAGTTTTGCATTCTCTTGTGGTCCTATTTTGTTGAGATTCCTTCGCAACATTGTCCAACTTATCTCTATTTGTCTACAGAAAATATGCTCCATATATTTCTAAATTGGCCACATGATAGCTCAGGATTAGTGGAATGAAACATATATGCAGACCACTAAGAGGGTTGGTGGGACTCGAACTTACTGGTGCCTGGAGAGTTATTTCAAGTTTGCAACTATGCTGTTTCTGACTTTCTGTACTAAACATTTTAGCCGCAAACATATTTAATATAAAATGCATTAATAAAAGAGGGTTTGGGTACTATTGCAGTAAGAAGCAGATTATATCAGGTTTACAGGTCAGTCAAGCTTGTATACTGATAAATGTTGGCTATGATATATTTTTTATGGTTCTATGATATGGAGTACCTTTTGCATTTGATCCCTTTGAATTCCATAATTGAAGTTGTGATCAGATCGTTATTTTTAAAAGAATTGAGAATGGACAATTTATTATGTACGAACCTATAGGTATTCCATTTGTTACTAAGGAAAAACGTCAAACTAATCAAAGATAATAAGAACAAAGATACGTTCCACTTCTTGTTAATACAAGAGGGAAATTCAGCGAAAGGAATGGGAAGAGTTACTCAGATATCCATGAGTGAGGCCTATTTGGGTAGTCATAACTTACAATTTCACTGGCTAAATTTGTTGATGGTAGAGAAAAAATTTTGCTTCTGAATTTTGATTAATTGAAAATTTACAATGGTCAGTATTGTGAATATACAGAACGGCTCTTTGGGTCATAGGTATTCCTGCTAGACATTAAATCAGTTATCTATTTTTTCTGGTGGCAATCCCTATCTATTTTTTCTGGTGGCGATCCCCTTTTCAGGATGGTTAGCTCATGATCCATCTGTACTGCATCGAGTTGGACATGTATTACTTCAGATACCATCAGTTGAACCTAAGAGGATAAGATGCTTTGTTATAGCCGATGATCTTTTTCAGCTCTGTAAGGTACCGAAACAGAAGACAGTGTATGTTGTCACCAAAGTAATAGAAAAATTATCTGGATGTAAGTTGCAGTTTACTTTTTTTTTTTTCCTCCTAATGTATATCATAATTATTTGGTGCACTCTTTTGGGTGCCAGGTGCTGGTACTCTCCAATTCTTTTGCATCACTTTTCATTTTTCATGTATTTTCACAGACCAGACACCCAAACATCTGAACCTTGGGCAGTATATCGCATCAAACGTACCCAGCTTAAAAGGTTTCGTTGAACTATCAACCATCCAGCAGAATGGGATGTCAACTCTACGAGCTCTCTCTTGTGTGATGTTTCTTCTTCAAAGGTCATGCATATCCCATACTTAGAATATTGGACTAAGCTGATCTTCTTACTAAAAAGTGATATCACTTTTAAGCTACTTTTATTTGCCTTCCACTTTCACGTTTCTTGTCTGACAGTGTGTCCTGCTATGTGTAGTATCTTAGTTGTTTATTATTTATTTCACCTGAATTGGTTAAAATGAAAAAAGTGGTCTATACCAGAGAACACAATAGACCTCTTGAGCGTTTGGAGTGGAGTAATTGGTGGTGTTAACCAAAAGAAATGACGGCATACCATTGCAGCATGCATTTGGTGGACAGTCTGGAAGGAAAGAAATTTCAAGATTTTTTGAGAATACAAAGAATTCCACAGAGAGAATAAAATGAAATTGTTCTGTTACCCCTTTTTTTTTTTGGAGTAAAGGATGCTGTAAATTATAGTGAATCCATACTGTGAAGCTATATAATCCCTGTAGGATTTTGTTGACTAAGGGAGAGATTTATGTTTTGTTTCATCTGGAGATTGTATTCTCTCTTTCTTTTATCAGTACAGACTTTGCGTTGATGTTCTAATGAAATGATACCATTCACCAAAATAAATACTTCTTCCGTTTAAAAAAGAATGGTCTAGTTTGACTTGGTACGGAGTTAAGAAAATAAGAAGATTTTTTAATCTTGTGGTCATAAATTAAAGTTATGTCAAATGTACCAAAACCCCCTTTAATCTCGTAGCTTTAAACATGTCACATGTAAAGCTGAAATTGAAGTGTTGCCAAAAAAGGAAAGAGAACATTCTTTTTGAAATAGACTAAAAAGAAAAGTAGGCCATCATTTTTGTAACAGAGGGAGTAAATAGGAATTGGTTTCAAAGATTTGAGTCTCTTTACTGGATCTCCCTTCACAAGAATCTGTCTGCACTGAAATCTCCAATCCCTTTCTGTAAGCTCTTTTTACCCTCAGTATTTCATTTGGCCACAGAGGAAGGAGTGTTGTTTATGTGAGGAATCTCGGATGGGCATCCATGAAAATATCGAGCTACTGTTCTGTGCTGTACGTCGAATACAGGTCAATATTGTTGACAGGATCATCTGCTTCTGTCTCACATCTCCTCTACCCTCTTGGCTACTACTTTTATGGAGACAGTTTGTTTCTCAGAAGTTCTTTGTTTATGCTTTTCTGGGGTGACGGAAATCTCATCTAGAGTTTTGTTAGTCCATGGAAAGCTGTGAAAATAATTAGCATATGCCTTTGGTGTGCCATTTTGATCTAAGCTTGTTATTTCTCTCCTTCAGTAACAGTCCAACATCTGCCTAGCTAATTGGAATATTGTTCTTTTTATCGTCTTTACTTAAATATTGGTTTACTTAGAAACCTAGAAACTTACTACTCTCGTTCTTGGTTCAAGAGATAGTCTCTAGTTTATTGACCACTTCAAATTTGGTATATAGTAAAATGAAAATAAAATGAAAATTATCTGATACTCTTTACGCATTACATGATGCCTAATTTATGGAGTATTTGACATAGGGACTACTGGAATCGGAAGCTGAATGGTTTCATTCTCTAAAACTCTTTTTTTAATCCTATCTAAATTGTTCTTCTGTTTAGCATGTTCGTTCAGCGAGCATAATGGGATTTTCAGCTTTTCTCTGTTCAATATACCGAGAAGACTAATGTAGAGTTTATGTTCTATCACTAGAACAACTATGGAGCTTACCTAGCAGTGGCACTGATGTTTTGTTAATCTACTTCCACCTTGAGACTTTCAACTGCTAACTGGTACTTTCAACTGCTAACTGGCACTTTCATAGTTTTAAAGTTCCATCATTCACCACATTTGATAAATTTGTCAAAACTGCAAACGATTTGGAAGCTAAGAAACAGTTGACTGGTTAATTGTTAGTTAAACTTCTGTATTTTTCCCTTCTATTAGTGAAGTACTGCCATGTGCAAGCTGATGTTGATTGTGGATGATAGCAGGTAGTGGTGGGAGAATATTTAACTGGATTCATTTTTGAATAAAGAGGGGCATTACTATTCTACTTTTGTTGCCTTTCCTGAGAAAGAGTGCTGTATATGGTTCACTGTGCCATGCCTTTTTAGTTTACTATTTCCCATGAATTTCTGAACTTGATTTATAGACACATTCAATGACTACATATGTCTATCTCTGTTTTTTACATCTTCTTCCCATCTTATCTTGTTTCAAATTCTGATTTAGTCAAGGCAATGATTTCCCCGTGACCATCATCTCCGATTGTTAATTTTTCTCAGGTATGAGTTTAAGACAAATTATGAAGAATGGATGAAGGCTGCGAAACCGAGGTTGGGTTCTCAAGTCTCCAATCACATTGCTGCAGCAGTTAACTTGGCTCCTGAGAACATCAAAGTGCTATACAAAGTTAGGACCGAGATGCGAGTTGCTATGCAGAATCTTTTGAAGGTAACTTTTGACAGCCTTAAGTAAGAAATGAAGTTCTCCTTTTTCTGTTATGATTCCTTTTCTCCCCATTTTTCATCTTTCCTACCTTTTTTTTTTTTTGCGGGGCTGTAGTGTTGGGATTACCGCTCCATTTGTGGCAACTATCATTAGCTTCTTCTCTTCTTCATCACAACCACTTAATTTTTCACACATCTTTGATACAAATGTCAAGGGAACAACTTTGACAAGTTTACCATGTCATTTACCACCTCAAAAATGTCGGATACAATATATATCTAGTCCTGCATCCCCCTTTGTCTAACAATATTTGTTTTTTGGGTTGTCCTAAAATATTTGACATACGTATATACACAAACAAATTAGGAGGAATTTGGTCGGCCAATTAATGTCATAGTGCATATAGTATTGGTTGTTGGGTCTTTGGTTGTTGAAAAGAAAAAAAGGTACATAAGACTCATGTTAGTTAGGTGTCCTTTTTTTTGTCGTATCCCTCATTCCTGGTTAGTGAGATGGCACATTAAAGTTATACAATGATCTATTTTTTTCTCTATAGGAAACTTACATTGACTACTCTCAATGTTTTATCTGATCTAGATCCCTAATTCCCTTCCTTGACTGCATCACATAAAATAATCTCTTTTTAGAAGTTGGATGTAATAATACAATTTCAGTTCATTGTGAAGTTGATTAAGGAGAGTATGCTCAGTCAGAGGATCTTTACATTGATTTCATTGTTTATGGTATCCTTTTATATAAGTTGTATCTCAATTGTATCTCAATTACTCACTTCATTTTGTTTGAAGAACGACGGCATATTGGTTCTTCCGACGGTTGCAGATCCTCCGTTAAAATTAAAGTCTAGGAAAGGTCTATCTGTTGAAGTTCATGATAGAGCATTTGCTTTATTGGGCATTGCCAGTATGTCAGGATGTTGTCAGGTAATTTCATGTTGCAGTATTCAAGCATCAAGTAGTACCTAGTCGTCCTCGTACTTTCTTGTTTTCTTCCATATTTTAGTGATTTCACAGTGCACATTCTGTTCCTTGTTTTGAATGTCAGGCTGCCATTCCTTTTGGAGAACATGATAACTATCCTATCTCCCTGTCATTTATTGGATCTCACGGGACTGATAAGTTTCTTCTTGACACTGTCTTGGATATGTATTCATCTCTTCAAGAGGAAGTAAGCATACAATCCAGCGCATCTCCATTATCAGATACCAATGGTAGCATTGATGCATCTGAACTTTTCAAAGAAAAGGTTTATTCTCCACTTTTTCTTTTAATATTCTAAAATCAATTAATTAGTTTGTTTGACATGATTATTTTGCAGATTTGTAAGTTGGTTTACTAGGTCTCTTGTGATATCACACTGTTCTTATTCTAATCTGAAAGGCCGCAAGGACCTGATAAATTGAATTCCCAGCTCCTTATTACAACCTTTTAGATGCAAGCACTGAAGAATCAATACTAGGATCAGTATGCGGCACTTGAAAGGATTATTATTATTTAGTATCGATGGCTGATTAAATATTTGGAATTTTCTTCCTTTTTTTTTCCACATTGTAATTATCCTTGCTTCTTGTTATCTTGCCTTCTTCGGGATGGCGAGAAGCTAAATTCTCTCTCATTTTCTTTTTTTTTTAAAAAAAAACTTTACCGAGCTTTTGCACTTCCCACTCTCTCTTGCCTGGTCTCTCCTCCAAAAGAAGAGTTTGCTAATAAGGCATACCAGTAACATTCAGTTTCTATTCAAAATGCTACTGGCACGTGGTTAGCATAATTGTAGCAAATGGTGCAAGCATGGCTAACAGTCTCTACTACAGATTTTTAACACCATTCTATGTAATGGTTTATGCAATTATTTATCTTTTTTGATATCGTGTATAAGGATTCTTGAAACTTAACCATTGAAAAATGAAATAATGTCGTGCCTGAAAGTCATTCATGTTCAATTTACCATCTTCTGAAAGTTGTGGGCTCTGTCTTTAGTGTGCTCTTCTAGTTTATCATGGTAATTTGATGAATTCTATGTAGGGAAATGCTGCATTTAAGGGCAAGCAGTGGAACAAGGCTGTAAGCTACTACACAGAAGCAATAAAATTGAATGACAATGCTACATACTATTCCAACCGGGCAGCTGCTTACTTAGAATTGGGATGGTATAATAAAAGAATTATGATACTAGTGCAACTTCATCAGTATTTTCTGTTTGAATTTATCTTTTACTGAGTGATTTAACTTGCAGCTTCCAACAAGCTGAAGAGGACTGCACTAAAGCAATTTCACTTGATAAAAAGGTATATGGAGAAACTTGGAATTTTGCGACTAATATTAATGGAATGTTTTAACTCTTTTTTGAATTGCACTCCAATCTAATACTATTTTGAAATATTATTCAAACACTTGTTGGCAAACACTTGTATTGCCATATTGATGAAGGGCTTTCACTTATTACAGGGCTTTTAATGGAGATCTTTTAAAAAAAAAAAAAAAAAAACACAACCTTAAAGGATTGTTAGTTTTGAAAACTGTATTTCCTTCTGTTCTTGTTTGCTGTCCGGCAGTTTGTCCTGTGAGTATCATGTAGTAATCTAAGCATAACATACATGTACCTAAATGTTTATCAGAAAACGATGATTTCTCCTAGTCCATTTAAAATAAATGAGTGGTGGTAGAAACTCATATCGAGCAAATTTGTTTGAGTTGTCTAAGATATATGAACGTTTTACCATTTCTCTTGTTTTATTCAAGGTGACACATTGTACAATTTCTCTTGTACAGTAAACTCATTTTTTTCCAAGTTTTCTCTGTTGTAGCTTAGTCCACTATTTGATACATGAGAGTGCAGATGCCCATCTCCCATACATTCAATTTCCATTTTTATGATCAAATATATTCTGATTGGGTGAACTTCTTTATTTCTGTGTACAGAATGTAAAGGCTTATATGAGAAGGGGAACTGCCAGGGAGTCCCTTCTCTTCTATAAAGAGGCTCTTCAAGGTAAGATTATGATGTTATATACCAGTCCGTCTGTTGCAAGGTATCTTTCCAGTTTGTTTGTATTCTTTCAGTGCAATTTTATCTTCAGTCCTTTCCAGATATCTTTTTATGATCTCATTTTGCATAGGAAGAAATATTTTAATTGCTCAGAATTTTTACCTCGCATGACTAAGAGCTTTCCAAAAACTAATGAATTATAATTTACAAAATTTAGTTTAGTCATATCATGCAAGTTTTAACAGATTTGTACTAAAGCTGCTTGAGGGGGTTGGGTAGGTGTTTAGGTTTTCTGGTTTGGCAGCTTTACATTATTCAGTGCTTTGTGTGTCACCGGGCAGCACTAAGTAGCAGTGGGTGCGAGCAGGTGGGGACCAATGTGGCAGTAGGTGCAATCACAGCAATTGCTTTTGGCTCATGCTCATATATACATACAGATATGCGTGGCAAAATTAAACAGCTATATATATGTAACCAGTTTGCGGTTAATGCAAAAAAATTTGAGGAATATTCCATTGACTGTAAATTTGTGTGACTTGCTTTCCATATTATCTTTTCATGTTAAACGCAAACTATATTTATTGAAGACGGGGGTGATGGTGGTGTACAGATTTCAATTTAGGTAGGTTGGATGGTGTGTCCTGGCCAGAGATGGGCGTCTAGTTTCCTTTTAGTTCATTTATTAATTTACTTTGGATTTTGATATTGCAGATATTAGACATGCACTTGTTCTGGAACCACAGAATAAGTTTGCGAGTGTGGCTGAAAAGAGACTAAGAAAGCTAGTTAGTTGATCACTTACTGCTAAGACTGATGATATCAAAAACCCAGAAGAAAATCAATGGAGTAATGTATACGTCAAGAACTGGAAGCTGAGCTTCTGACTAGAACTGTATGATTCCTTGTATTTGCTCGTCGATCTATCTTTTTCCCCTCCTTTACGATCCAAGTCTCCACATGTAATTAATTCATCCGTACCTGCTTCCGTTCCCATTTGATATGCACACACCTTTAAGTCCCAACTGAAGGATAGGGTAGACTCATGATCCCAAGAAAGCAACTATATTGTGAACTTCTGTATGTAGCCAACTCAAAGTAGTTCATTTTGGGCATGAGTTATAAGCTACTTACGTTTTTGGACGTTCTGCATTGAGCCTTGTGAATTATGTTTATAGCAGTTTGGATTATGAGATGTTTTATTTTTGAAAGAATTATTGAACACATTGTTGAACTTGACGTAAATTATTATTTTCATTTTTGAACTATTAACAGTCTTAAAAACATTCTTCTATTTGATTACTTGAATTTAAATACATCCTTGATCTGTCACGATATAGCAAGTGGTTTAAATTCTTTTAGGAGCACGTGGATTTTGATAAAAAGCCATGAGAAGTATTGAAATATCCCTAAACGGTAAGAATTTAGATGTGTATTCTACTCATGTTGCAAGATCAGGGTTGAATCTATTTTTTGTAAAAAGATTATCAATAATTAGAAGATAAATTATAATTCACGTCAAGTTTAGAAGTATTTTCAATACCTCTCTCTTTTATTTATTCTTGATTGGGGGACTTGCTGCATATCTCAAAAAGGATTAGTACTGAGTATGTCTGATCTCCCATAATCCTTTCTTTACTTTCTTCGATCTAACTCTAGATTTCTGTTGGTTCATTTGCCTAAATAGGATAGTTTAATGTTGCTACTTAAATTGTCTCCCTTTTACTAATGGAAAAGGTTCAAATATGCCATCAAACTTTAACAAAAGGTTCATTTATGTCATCAGTTAAAAGTTGGCTCAAATATGTCATTGCTGTTAAGAAAAGGGCTCATCCATGCTATTATTTTCTAAAAGTGGTTTTGCAAAACCACTTTTTACATATGATATATTTTAATTCGGTCACGACTTCTTTTTTTTTTAAAAAAAAATTCCTAAATAAAATTAAGAAAAAAATCTTAATTTTGTAGATTTTTTTCTTAATTTTATTTAGAATTTGTTTCTAAATAAATTCTTAATTTTGTGAATTTTTTTCTTATT